>UZAN01048658.1:4317-23677 GCA_900618425.1 Echinostoma caproni | reverse complement strand
GACTAATTTCAGCAGCTACTTAACATAGGATGTTGGTATATTTTTACACCGATCTAAAACTTCTTTGCTTATTTCATTTTGGAAGATCTGAAATCGGCAATCAAACGCATGAACTGATTCTGAGAAGGAAATCACCTAATGATGGTGGCTTATTATTTTAAAATTTTTATTTCAAAAACTTGATGGTTTGATTCTGTTGAACATGAGTTGACATTTAGCTACAATGTGGAAGCTGAATAAGGGATACTGCAAAAAATTACGGATACAATCAAAAATATACTTCTTAATTAGATTGAACTCCAATTAAATCCCAAGTGATTTCGATCAGTTTGGATAAATTCTGAAAAACCAAGTTCGTACAGTGGAAGACGAGGATATCTAGGTGTTCGATTCATTGATGAATGCAATATATATCTTTATAGCACGAAGAGGATTGTAAAGTGGCCTGATCAAGACCAGTGACAATCCTGAAAGGATACACTTCAAATTCATGAGTACCGTAGGAAAATAAACAGACCATTTGTGGAGACACACTCAGATTTGCTCGCGTACAACAACTTGGGTGATTTGGCATCGCGGTGGTGTTATCCAGCTTGGATTGGTTTACTCTATCTACCTACATATGGGCAAATTAAATTCAGCTCAGTGTGAAATAACTGCATAGTGCTCAAAATTGAACCAGGTGTAGATGTGAATCAGTTGATCATGTAGTCCGTTTTTTATGAGGATTTTAAGTCATCTTCTTATTTGATCACTTTTGCCTGGTAAACAATCCTCATTTGTACTCCCTACGCCTCTTCCTTTTGGTTCTAGGTAGTTTTAGTATTCAAATTCTGTCTTGTTTTATGAGAAATTTACCACAACTATTTGTAAATACCTCTGATTATTTTTATAACTTACTAGTCTATTCGACGATTTGTTCCGTATTTACATTCATAATGTGTCCAGTCCACTAGCTGCAGGAATTCGAAAAGAAAAACATTATGCCGATAAAGTTGTACTGTGCCAATTCAACTCGAACAAACCTTATTTCCTGCCCATATCCGAAAATCTGACTATCACTCAAATCTTCGTTCATCAATTTGATATCAGACCTAATTTATCAAATGCTTTGAGTGTACTTTGACTCGTTCGAGTTTCTATCCACTCCGAAGCACCCAGTCTTGTTCCACTAGTGAACGACATCAGATACATTGATCTAAAATGCAGCTTGTCGGAATCTCAATTGTGACTGGTAAAGTGAATCCGTTGTCCTTCCTTATTCGTAACGCAGGCAACCTGCCTTTGGGTGATTTGTTATCTCTTTTTTTGTAAATTGTCCTCTGGTTGTATCTAAGGTTTTTTAACGAGGTTTACTAATTGACGTGAGAATTATTTCATTACCATCCACTGAGACTTTGACAACATGAACCACAGTTCATTCTTTCTCTGGGATTTCTTTGTTATTATATTATAAACTACATGTCATTCGTGTGTATGTGAGTAATTCTCACCCATTCCGTACTGACATTATACAACCTCCAGCTCACTAGGTCCAAAGTTCCGCTGAGTTGGTTTGGGGATTGATATCAAACTCATCCCAAGCCGAGATACGTCTCTTCGACCCGAAGGATGACCGAAAACAACCCAGGTGGCATAAACGTCTATCGCTGAGGTTTGCACCAACTTACGTCCGAATGAGCGAACCCCAAACCGCAATGCGAACCGATCTGTCGTTGGATGCTAGCAGAATTTTCAGTTTTAAGCGTATATCAACTTAAATAGCCTCAGATACAGCAAGCTCTTCACCGCTTATCGTAGTCGTATATTTCAATATTTTTTATGTTATTCATCTTCGGGCCGTAGACCGATGCACGACCAAAATTTAGACGAGGAAAATCAGTGCTTATCCAAGCCGTTCTTGAGATAATCAATTAAAGTACGTAGCTCAAGGTTGTTCCTGCTTAGCCCTTAGGCTCTACCTTTTGTCGCAATAATCAGTGAGTTTTGTCCTACGACACTTCACAAACTCTATCATGGTACCATGGATTATTCAGCAAGTGACAAGCCCTGTCAAAAGAACTGTTATGCTCAGTGAGAAAGGAAGACGGCCTTTGATTCCTCCGACAAAAGCATCCGTCGTGACGGGGGGTGGGAGGAGGGGTGTGCAGGACAGACAGCTAAGACAATAAACAAACTAACGCACTCAAACTAGTATTGCTTTTCAGAGCAAGGTTTGTTCGGATGGGGATTTACTATTGGGACAATCATTTTATCATACAGTTCCATCTGACACTGGACTATTGTTCTGGTGAACAATCAAGGTCTCTAATCTGGTTCATTTTCTCCCAAGCACGCGCACACTAAATGTGCAGCAAGTGTAACGTCAGAGAGAAGAAAATAACCCTATGCACCGGACAAATAAGATCACATCCTATATGATACCGTTCTTGGGTTTTGGACCAAATGAGTCATAAACAAAGTGAACAATAATTTTGGTTTCTTTGACTCGTCTCATTAGACCACCAACTAACATCTGGAATAGAACACACTGTAGTGAACAAGATTTGTTTTCAGTGATTCGTCTTCTTCAGCTTATACATCACAATTTATATAACTCGGTTAAAATACGAAGGAAGCGGAGATTACTTACAAAACAAATGACAATAATAAAGTAATAAACTGGAGTGACAAAGTCAATTAAGAGCAAACTTTTCACGCCTTATTGAGTCAGGTCATTTAGTTGACTTGACCAGAGCGTTTCGTCCCCCATACCAGGTTTGTGAACAACAATCTAGGCGGATTAAACATCGCATCCTAACCACGGTATAGGCGGTGGGAATTCGCATTCGCAATCCACCTCTGTGTGCGCAAAAAAACAACTTGTGAAGACATTGTGTATCCCATGGTACCCCAACCACCCAATATTCACCCGCCTCTCCCATTCTTCGGCAAATCCGGACGAAACACCACACCGGAAACAGTAGATATTATTTATATTTATTCAAGTTTATTAGTTTATTATTGTAATTTTCTGCAAGTAACCGAATTATATAAATTGTGATGTATTAGTCAAAGAAGACGAATCACTGAAAACAAGTCTTGTTCACTATATTGTGTTCTATTCAAATGTTTGATCTCCTTCTTCTGACTCTCATGAATTCGAGCAACATTTTTCTGCAGATTTTCGATTTCGAACCATACGATTGCTGCTCAAATGGATTTGCGGTCAGCTGTAGAGCACGTCAAGAGATTTCTAAACCCAACCGCTCATCAACTGAAAAAATAGAACCGTGGGATTTTGGGTAGTTCTCGTGATAGAGTTGATACCACGAACCCAATGGCGAATCGGTTTTAAAAGCTAATGTCGCTCTCAGTGTCGGTCCCGCCACAAAGGACGACGATTTCGTGATGAAACCCTTTAATTTTAATTAATTCCAACCTCAAACTAATTTAAACAGAAGTTAGAGTGTGAACGCATCATCGTTAATAAATGGGTGATGCCATTGTATTCAATAGAATTTCCACCCGTCGGAGACTTTTCAGAGCACTTAGACGCAAGAAAAAGAGGTTGAGTACTTGAACAACATCTGAAAAACATTTATCATACAGCAAATATGCCTTTTGTTTCTATCACTGTGCCTGCTAAGTGTAATTATTTAACCGCACAATGAAATTGCACAAATAGTTAGCTTTGCCATTGAAATAGCCCAATACTTAAGCTTTTCTCACCGGTATACAAAACAACCGTAAAATGTGACCAGGCGATTGCTCCTTGTGCGGCTCGTCGACTTCGCACGAGCTTGTGCTTCACTTACTTGCATTCACAGTGACGACCACGATCAACTCAGTCACCTCTTGCAAAGGTGATTGGGGTCGGTAAATATGGGTGATGGAAAAGCATTGACATGCTGCCCACGAGGTGCGGAAGGCATAATCGTCCGATTACAAACGTGGTGCCATGGTTTGACAGCACACCACCGAATAGGTTACTTCGCACACATCTCCTGATATTTACAATTTAGAATAATTGTATTGTCTTAAATAAGCATCCACACTGATCAGTAATCATTTATTAGAATGAATGAGCTTCCGAGCTACTCTGCCCCAAAGATATTTTAAGTTCTGGGCTATACATTTTGAACTAATACACACTTTCTCGTAACACTCAAGTTTATGCCAATTCGAATTGCAATACAAACGAATTAGGGATATTTCAGTGGGAGATTAAATTCGTAAAACATGTTATCCACCCTTTAGCCATCGATGTACACTAATATAATAATGGAAACTACAACATACTTCTAAATTGTGATGAATGTCGCACGATTTTTTATGAATATCCGTGTTACTTTGTTATTCTTGATCGCCAGATCGATTAATTTTTTTCCTAACTTCGGGAACTTCGATTCTTCTATGAGGCTATCTTAACTACTTTCATCATCATCATTACACCTATGCTTCTTTGTCTTCCCGTTCTTTATCTGTGCATACACAGAGATGACCAGACTCAACAAATGGGAAAATATTGAAGCATTCTCGGTAACATCACAGCTCAGTTAGTAAAGCGTTCATGATTCAAAGGCTCAGGGTTCTTTTAAAATGAAGCATAAGTAAATCCATTCACGATTATCTGTACTTCTCCGTAATGGGTACCCATCGAAACCGCCCTCCTTCATTTTATTCGCAAGGTAGAATTTTCTCATGATTGATAAAGAACATCGACTGAAAGGTTGCTCCCAGTTCTATATTCTTTCGTAGTGCACATATGCACACACACATAAATACCCAAGTCTTCTGATAACCTGTGCGAATCGAGAAATGACCTTTCATTCACTGCCTCATTCACTGCTGACCAAATGGTCCACTTAAAGACGTATTGAGTTTAAATGTTAAACGCAATGATCCTCTTGGCAATGTGGGAAAATTCGATCAACAGTCCAGGTCAGAAATATTTGTCGCTCGCGCATATACGCCCGTATAAGCGAATAAAATCAAAATCTGGCTTCCGATGTCTCTCAGAACTGAGCTTTTAGAGTAAATAATGTTTCGAACTGACTTAAGAGTGGCACTTGGGTCCGGTATGTCCATTAAACAGTTTACAAATTCATTCAAGGCCCATTTGACCAATGACTTTTACAACTGCTGACATCAATAACCGTAGTTCTCACTTTTGATCAATGTTCAAGATTGATGTATAACTCTACGACTGGGTGGATCTCTACTCCCTTGTAATCTAGGATGGCGGCTGTGTACATCAATTATTTTTAGATGAGCCTTGGATCTAGTCATCTCTCATTGGATAATTCGTTCGTCATTGAGTGACACAAATCCGAGCATAAGTTCTCAGTAATTTTTTTAATCTTATTTAATTCAGGTCACCCAGTCCATGGTTTCGTGTCCCGGATCAGCATTTCCTGATCATCAGTTGATTTTACCTCTCCTAGTTCGAACTACGTTCCTCCTCCCCTCGTCCCAGGACATCAAGTTGCATTCAACAAGTGAATTCATACACATTTTGAACGAATTTGCGGTTCATAAATTCGACAAGCCTCTTCTCGATTGTTGAAGCCCTTTCATATATTTGTATCCTGGGGACCAACAAAGTGAGATTTACTTCGATGGCGTACAGTGAAGAACAGGCTAACAATAATGAGAAGCAGTTTTTCTTTTATTGTGTTTTTATTTTAGTAATGTTTGTTGAATATAAGTAGACACAAAGTGCAGGGTGGAAGAAAACGGCGAATCACAACAACACTCAAACATTGGGGAGCGTGAGTGCTAATTACAGGATTAGAACCCATACACCGGGGGATGACTGGGGACTTACGACGTTCGACTAACAGCAACCAAACAAAAAGCAAGACGGCTTTTATGCGCAACAAATGCGGATCCCGTGATAAAAATGTTTTCAACTATGGAACACTGGAATGTTTCTTATATGGAGTGGAATACAGTCCGCCGGCTGATGGCCTTAACCGGCGTAGCCTGGTTTGACATCAAGGTTACCGCGATCGAGTTTGCTGCGTCTCAAACATTTACTCACACAGAAAGGTCCAATTAATCAATGGTTATGTCGTCAGGAAACAGAAAAAGATGTTGTTTCCGACGAATGTGATCCGTTGCATAGCTGATATTAAGTCAAACAATCCCCCGTAAATTGCTGCAATACGGGTTGAGCTCTACATCATCATTCATTCTTCATCAATCTCCAAACACACACTCAAATTTAACACTATTGTTATTCACATTTATTTAGTTACTTGCAGGGTTACATTCCTTTTCCAAACAGACGTTTTAAAATCTGTGCATTCGCTTTATTCTTGATTTTACAGTTTACTGGCATACGAAAAACTTATTGCTGCAATATATTTCAATGGACGGAAAATAAATGTCCATTGAATTGTTTTATCACCTTTATTGTACTCAGGTTTGGAGATTTTTCCCACATTTTTTTATCACCTGCCCCTTGGAAACCAAATTTGTCGTTTATTTGTGATTGAAATGCCAAAGACACACGCGAATATTTCAACCAATGCTCTGCACTCACGTAACATGCACTTTACACCTAGATTTTACACTCTGCACACATCAAAACACTTGATTTATTTTACCCCGTGTGCGTAGATATTGCGGGGAGAGAACATTACACATCACCATGACTACACACCACCAATAATGGCCATCAGACGTGTCCCCTGTTCACGATTGTTACGCAAAAAGCTAGATTTACAGATTGTGATAGCAAAAGTGAAATGCAACCATAGATGACGAAAGATTTGGGTGTTCAGAATAGAACAAAAACACCTTAATTGTTGTGGTGCAACAAGACATTTCACACAATACTTTAGTACTAGAGCACTATAGTATCGTAGGTTGTAGTATTAGGATGCTACATATGAGTACAACCCATTTTTGGTGGTTGATTCACTAGACGAATACACGGGCTGAACAACAGTGTAAGTCATTCTGAAACGTTCATTTCTACTCTCGATCAGATGAATGCGCAAACGATGGGACATTCGTCTGTAGTAAATAGTCCGTTTCTCAAGCGTTGACGGCTTTCCCTGGTAAATCCCCAGCTCTTACCGACAGTGGTTAAGCACTCAAGGGGTTGTTGAACTGAATCCTGATCGGTTCGGTATCTAACAATAAGTGGTGCTAAACCTGCCATGATTCAACTACTGTAATCTGGTAAATACGTCTAACCGATTCGCTTGTTCCGTTTCGACTAAGTAGACGATGGTTGCTGCCTCCCACCCCTCATTCCGATTCACATCAATCCACGACTAAATCGGATAAACTGATGCTCTGGAGTGCGTTTGGTCAAGCGTCGACTGGTGGGACCAATATCGGGTGTTCCACGAGAACACATGATGTGACAAATGCAGAATAAGGTTGCTTACACCGTTAGCCTAGCTTTCGTCTGTAATGAAAAAAACTGGTTTGGAAATATAACTCAGTTACCAATCAGAATTTTATATATTACTGAGAGAAGTCTGAAAACCTCTACTTGCTATTTTCGGTTGTGTCGTCCAGATGGGGCATGCTGCTACACCTTCGCCTATTTTATGCAGGGAATATTCCGTCTGGTTGACTTTAGGAAAGTATAGTAATCAGAACAAACACCTATTACAATTCAGGGGCCAGAAACCGGGAATGACGATCGATTCGTTCTGCCGATTTACGAGTCACCGCAACGTCAGGTGAACTGGTGGACAATTTGTGAAGCGCAACTGGGCGCCTGGTTCTATTTTCAGTTGTCTAAACAAAGTCCATTGGGACACGGTATCAATCAAGGTTGCGCCTTGAACTTTTATACACTTCGTTCCTTATACCTTTGCCCTTTAAGGCGAGTCTTAGGAAGATACTTTTCAAAGCTATTTAGATGACAGGATCGACCAGTGTCTTTTGTCTGTCATTCATATCAATACACTACCATGGATAACGGATGTCTGAACATATTCCAAAGTGGTTGATACAATCAATGATGTAACACAGCCATATAACTCAATCTGATAAAAGAAATCCAGGTTAATCAATCTCATAACACCTTATGACAGCTGGACACATTTTTGACCCACTATTTTCGTTCAAGCTGTTATTACGCAACATGGATCTTAAGCTCTTGGCGTTCAGCGAGATAATACTAATCAGGTTAGGTAATCCAACCTTGTATACACAAACGATTTGACGCATTCAGTCGAATTGCCGTGGAACTAATTCCCTGTCTCACCCGAACTCTACTCACTGTTGTCTGTTGAACCACAGTAGAACTTTCTTGTAAAAACACCGGGTTGTTTTACGCTGCAGCGACTGTGGAGATTAAAAGAAATGGTAAGGATTTCACGATTTCCTGTTGATGTCAAATCAATGTAAACGGGTAGGAAGAATTAGTTCGCGGAGCTTCCAAGTGTTGGTATTTTGTCAATAATCCAATCGGATTAAATTTGCGAAATAGAAGTTTACATCATTTTAACATAAGGCTTGTTCTCCATAAGTTTTTAAATATCAATCTTTATCAAATTCTAAGAATGAGAAGGAGTTAGAATCTTAATCTATATTATCCTTGTGGCATTGGCAGAACAATGTCAGCACTGAACAAGTTCAACCGTGATGACTTGTTCCTGTGGCTACTACAATTATTCATGTGGGGTAAACAGGTGTAACAAATAATATCAGACTGAATTTGCATTGATTGGATGAAGTGTGGTTGAGAAAAAGATGTAAAAAAGGAGGTTACATATTAGTGTGGGGCTAAAAAACAGAATGGATGTGGTCACATACGTCTAGTTTATATCAAAGGGTCATGGAAACGGGTATTTGCATGAGGGTCATGTTGATGCATATGTTTGAACCCTCGTGACTTCCTGTTTATTCCGTTTAATGATAGTTGAGTATGTTCCACAAGGCACTGAATGCGAGCAAACGATGGGTAGACTTTCCTAGAATATTGCATCTTGAATCATCTTTTACAAACCAGTTTTTTGTTCAAATGACTCCGAACATAAATAACAGAATCAATCCAAAATGCAACATCGGTCAAAAGTAAAATGCAACAAATTATCATTAGCACAGAATTAAGTTGTGTTGTTCGTGAGTGCATAAATATCCAACCCGATGAAAATGCTCTCTTTCAAAGGGGATGTTCGATCTTTTTCCGCATGGGGAGGTCCGGACCGGCAAAATTTGTTCGTTTGAGGGAGATAATCGCCTCTCCGGAGTACGGTGTAGGGGTTTCACCGTGAAAACGCGAACACAATCTGTACACTCATGTGTTATCGTATTTTTGTTTTGCAACCTGGTTTGTAATATTTTCTTAAGAATATAATAGGATTTTGCCATAAAGCCAAAAACGCAAACAGGGTCCCACTTATCAGAAGTGCAACTGAGTGAAATGGTGTGCAAAAAAGGTAAAACAAAAATGCCTGAATTGGATTGAAAACGATCTACAGTGTTTGTGGGTAAGGTAAATCGCTTTCAAGTTGTGCAATCAAATCTCAGAACAACAACGAACAGAATAAAAAGTGAGTACATTTTGTATGTTTCACACGTAGAACCACATTGAATCATTCGTCAACAGTGCTATCTGCTCGATGGTCTTTCAGACTTTATGAATCATGGTCCACTAAATTGGAGTTTGGGCACATTGAGGTGTTTTCGGCCTAAACTGGATCATGACTCCAGGACTCTAATGATCTCTGGTGGGTCTCACTGCTTCGGGTCACCGGGATTTAGCATGCTCGGAATGGTTCATTAGTGGTGATCCGAAATTACACGTCACAGTATTCTTCGCTACGAAAAACCGGAGGTCCGTTGTAATCAATACTAGGCAATCCGGGGGCGGCCCCTAGAAAATCAAGAGAAATTCTCTGTGTACATCCATCTGCATGAGACCAAACCAGGAAAATTCCATTCCATAGAAATTCGAATAATCAGCATGTTAAAACGAATAGCATGAATATGATACAGCCGGTTGTGTTTATTCCATTAATTAGTTCTACTTGTCTTTCAGTTCAGCGTTTCATTGGGCGACTCCATGCTCCGAGTTACTCAATTGTTTCGCAACTGGTCAACGTTCACGGGGGCGGTACGCTCTTCCACCTTCTCGCACGCCGCTAGCGTGCAGGTGTATTAAATCATCAAAAGAAAATGTTTAAAAGATAGGTACCTGTAATTAGGATGTGCTTGCGTTGCCTGCGTTAGAGAGGGAAGGAATAAAGAGATAAAACAGAGAAATGCTTAAACGGAAGGTGTCACACAAAACCGACACATCGCAAAGACTGATAAACGTGTCCTTTCATTTCGGATGATTGTGCGACACGCACCGATTGCAATCGAAGAACGAAATCAATAAACACCAATTGTGCCCCAGATACGACAAACATATTGTTTGTTTGTGGCTAATAATACGTTCCGATCCGAATTTGAAAGTATGAATCTGTGGTAGATGAATGTAATCAAACTCGATTACCTGAAGATAAGTACCACATATGAATACACGGAAATTGACATCTTTTGCAACTGTTTTATGAATTCCAAGTCCCAAATAAAGATCTCACCTATATTGCGTGTTTTCCTCAATGACAACATAAACCAATCAAGTGCCATAGGCCGCTTCGTCAACTGCCCTATCGGCTCTAAATGTGTGGAATAGAACAGTTCATACTCCTCGCTCTTGTGACCTAGGACTAACAACAAAATAACTCTACTTAGAAACGGCAGTCATAACCATCATACCCGAACAACGGCTTCCGGCGTAAATTCAGTTAAAGTGAATTTTGAATTTTGAACCACTGAAAGGCACCTAATGCCGGGTTATGAAGGTAACCGGCCTCTGCCGCGACCATCTCCCGGTAATCATGAAACTGATATCACGTTTCTTGTTCACGTTTACTTTTCTCGTTTCCGTATGTCAGGAAAAGAAATGTGAATTATTCCTCATAAAAGTTTTCCACCTACGTTTGCATTTGTATGCTATTCAATTTTGTACAAGCCCCAAACTTTCAGCGGTTCATTGGAGTGTCTTTTGTAGAAGTACATTGCACAGTATTTTGTTTGGATGACCCGTTGTGCTGCATCCCTTGTTACAACATCATTACACGCATAGCAAGTTTGGTAATATATTCCAAACGAGAATACTCTGATTCGACATATCTGTTTTAATCAAATTGATCCACATGACTGACTTACCTGCTGATCAGCGTCACAGGTAGCTGCGAGTAGTGCCGTAACTGTTAGCTGTGGCTTCAAACCGTGACTCACTTGATCCAATCCGTTTTAGGGTTCATAGCGGTTTAGTTGGTACAAAGTTATAGTACCTGTTAAACCCACATGATTTGTGTTCAGAGAAAGTCATTTGTGATGAAGTGTATTGTCTTCAGTTCACAATTTCTATTTACCTTGGAAGATCACGATTGGCATACCGGTAAAACAATCAAAAGACAGGTCAATTTGAAAATATGACCCATCACTAACCGATTGTAAACTACTAACTTCTTTGACTTTGATTAAAAGTGCTATTTTCAGTCATTTTTCCATTTTTAATAAACAGTCCCAGGATGACATTTGCATGATCAGGGCGGTTATTCATTCCCTCACATCCTTCCCATCATTTGGGTTGGAGGAAATTTAGGAAACAGTCAGTCATCATGTTGCACATCTATTTTCATATTGGGCAGCCTGTACACTTCGAACCTTCATTTTTGCCTATCATTCATACTGGGTAATGGTGTCTTTTTTGATAATGTGCTTGCACCACCAGTCAGGATGACACCATTATATCGATTATTGTATCAGAATAACAATTTCAGTACCACTGACTTGAACGGCCTTGATTAACTAAAATTTATTTTTTGAAAAATAATTCTTGAATTTTTCATTCAGTGAAAATATACTGTTGCAATTGGTGGTATCAATTTTATGAAATGCTTATATCATATATTTATGTCGTTTTATTCTAGAAACATCCGGAGCGGTTCAGATAGAACGTTATTTATATTTTATCTTAGTTCAGCTTGCACAAAACGATGTGCGATAAACCAGTACGTAAATACTGTGACTTTCAAATTAGCAATAATTTTAGTTTGAAAGGCCCACCGTGTCTGTGGTACAATACCACATTCTAGGTATGCCGGCGCATATTAACTGCCAACTGACTAAATCTACCGGTCCCGGGGTAAAAACAAAAAACCAACAATCACCCGAAGCTTTTTGAAGTCCACAACACTGGTGCTTTTCCATTTGTTTTCCAGCCTATTGTTTACATTTCGGTTTGTGAGAAACGGGACACAGATGTCCAGCCGTGCTAAGCAGAGCTACAGTCTACGCTCGTACCGCGCTACCCCCGCCCCCCACGTGCCACATGGAAGGATAAATTCCAGAAGGACAACAAAGTTCCAACCACTCGTATGCCCACTTTTTATTAGAGAACACCTACGCACTACTCTCACTGAACCGGAATAGATTTAGGAGGCTGAGTCTTCCTTCTTACATCTATATTTAATCATTACATTACAGGATGAGCATTTCACCCTATTTCGATGGTTCGTGTCTTACCGGTAATGAAAAAAACATTTTAGGTGTGGTCTCAAAATGGTCTTACGAAAATATCAGGTTCTCCCTTAGAGTTACCGTGGATCGAATCCTTAAAAGTTCTTTTTCAGTCTTATTGACATGACTGATAAGAGTCATGTTTCACAAGTATTCTTGGGTTCTAAAACCGCCTTTATCTTCAAAACTATACTGCACTCAACTTTACTTTGAGTAGTTTGTACTTAAAGACGTTTAGTGGTAGCTCTCATTTGCCGGACCATCTGATCCCTGATGCAAACTCCCGAAGCAAATTTATCTAAACATTATCATCAAACGTAAGCAACAGATGCTCTGTTTTCGTGGTAACTCTGATTAATATGAAAAACAACTCAGTCAAGCCAAGACATGATTTATACGCTAATTCAATTTAATTCAATTCATTCGTCTGATCGATAGACAGATATAAGCATGTTGATTTCAAAAATGACAGAAATTAATTCAACATTCTATAATGGCGAAAATTCTATCGCAAAGTTTGTCCCTCCGTGTGAAAAGGTTTTCAACTTGACTAGACCTATTTGGATTAGAGGTGAGAGAGTGACGTGGAAGGTTTTATTGGGAATCGATTTCAGATTATGCAAAAGGGAAGAAGATTCTTATAAAAAAAACAAATGTGGGGAAATGATAATAGCTTCGGGCTAAAAACACCGGAATCAATGCTTTGATGAAACTATCATCTACCACAAATTTATTGAAATTGAATCCCATGAAAGGGATACTCGCCCAAAACGTTTGAAAAAGCTAATCTCAGGCCATATACTCAAAACGACTTTAAACAGACCTCCTTTCAACGAAATAATCAGTGTTTTGCACAACCCAGGGCAGTTCCTATCCTGCATCCAATATGAATTTAGCAGCTGTAGATTACGAGCAACAGAATTAAACGTGGATAGATTCCATTTGTAGGCAAACTTAAGTGGATAATTTGAATCACACAGAGTAGTCATTCGTTGTAGCAGTGTTCAAATTTTCCATCAATACCCTCGTGCAGGTACTGGGGCGGCACGTGGACGAGCTTTATTGCGATAGCAAATGTATGTTGAAAGGACGTTGCAAGCTGCTTAGCACATATTGTAAGTAGGTTGGATGATGGGGATGAATCTGCCTTTGGATGCAGCAGTGAGCTGGTACTTTCAGTCTCTACTGTCGGGATACTCTGGAGCGGTTGATATCGAGCTGCACAAGACAAACCGGATAGTTATTACTACTCAAACTAGTCCTCTCTCACATTCTGATCAGGTTTCCTAATTGGGCTCTCATCAGAAGTGCCATTTATAAGATCAACAAAGTAGCAACCAAGAGGTTGTGTTAGAATAGCTTTACTGTATTTATCCAGGAAGCCCTTGACTGGCCACATCCCCTTTCTAAGAATTGTCTATACGATTGTGTATTCGCTCAATAAAAAGAAATAAACATGACTTTTTTATTCGAAATTCTAACGATTGTTTCCAACATTTTCACTGTCAATCACGTAAGCTGCTTGCATAACCGTTTGAACGGGTAAAACTGGTCGAAATCGATAGATCGTTGACCAAATAAAGGTTCTTATGAAGTCAAAAAAGTGACTAGAAGAAGCTGAGCTTTAGGAGGGAAGGGTTCGGTTTTTAGATATCCGCCATAGGTGGATCGAAAGGGTTATCTACGGTTAATTGCAGATTATATTCCTGGGTAATGGAAAAATTTAATACGGTCTGATGTGCTTGTTTCAGAATATCTCATAATTTGGAAACACTGAGAGGTGCATCACTTTTTTGAGCAGAAAAATGTTGGCAGCTGCTAGAAACAAACAAAACAATGTAGTTGGTTAATTAAAATGGAGGAGTATCACCAACTATTGTTACTTTGATCATAATTATTTCCAGGAAAACGTCAATTTTCACAAGAGATACATGAGTGAAGTTCACTGTGAATGCCGGGATTTCGATAAAGGAAATCCAGTTATTTGTCGTAGTTGATAAACGAAACATGAATTTCACTCCTTCATCCAGAAATCGATTGACTAATACGACAGTGGTCAAGTGGTTAAGGTCATCACAACAACGACCTGGATGACCAAATCCCATCCCCACTCCCTATCTTCCGCATTTATGCACCTCCCCAAAACGTTTTTTATTATTTTTGTTTTCGTGCATTCTGGAAGTCTTTCCAACTGCAGAACAACATAATCATTCGAACGGAAAGATTCCTCTATTTTACGACACTATGATATGTTCGCACGAGATAGTTTAGGAAAAACTTTCGGAAAACTTTGTATCCTCCTCCTATATCGTGTGTGAATGGATACCGATGAAACCATTCCAGTGACACCGTTTCCGTGTTGTCCTTTAGCGGATTAATAAAGAAGCCGGGGAATTGCTGATACTAATATCAGCTATTCCCCGGCTTCTGGTGAATATCTGCTTGACATGATCTAATTTTAAAAGGGAACTCGGATCATGCCGGCAAATTTCGCTAGACAGATAAGTGATCATTCTTTATGATCTATGCTGACTAGTCGCCAAATAATAGAAAGTAGATTATGTTCACCGGAAATAATGCCTTGCAAAAATGTGCACTTTGCCACACTCATGAACACATAGAGGAGCTGATATGTGCAATGCCCCCACCCGCTCTCATAGTTCGCATTGTTTCTGTCGTATGATGTAGGAAAACGAAGCAATATAACTTATCACTTACCGGTTCTCATCGAATTTCTGTCGGATTGTGCTGTCAACCTAATGCAGATATCACTATCCACACTGACCTAACCGTTTCCGGCATACCATCGTGTTGAAAGTCTGCGTGCCAAGACAAGACCTGATCGTTCGGATGTGACTAAAATATGCAGAACAATGCTTGTTCACGGCTTACTCNAAGTTTCATCTTCACAAATACATTTCGCCAAATTAACTGGCGGGGCCTTTGAAATTGGCTGTGTCATGTTTTGTTATCGCTGGAGCTTTGGTTTTTTCATCACAGTAACCTCTGGATATACTTTCGTATCAATTACGGTGACCTCAATGATAACCTACAACGCGCTCAGTTTAATTTCCGTACGAGTATCCGAGGAATATATCAACGAACTCTCCTTACGTGCTTTTTCGCATTTTTTGATGAATTAGATTGAAAGGATCAACAAGAAATCACATGTCAAACGGAAACGACATCACGCTGGCTGGAAAGTTGCATTTGAGCACCAAAACCTGAGGAGCATTGGCTTTTCGATCATTTTGTTGTCGAATGTCTGCTCAATTCTTTCTAAGCTATCGGACATCGGTCTTCCGACTCATTACGGTGGGTAGTCCAAAAATTGTGTACTACTTTTCCAAGAATATTGGTTAGAAGAATCCGTCGAGGACGAATTGGTTTAGATCGAAGGCTTCCAATTATTTCGAGCAGATAAACCTCCAGGAAGGAAAACTAAAGGTGGAGGCGTCATCACTTATGCGTGCCGGTCGTGGTGTAACTCCACCAAATGCATATTCACTTGCTGCACACAAAACATTGCTTGTATTTCTGTCGAATGTAAACCACGTTTTCTCCTGCGTCACTCTTCGAGCATCTTTTCAAACCTTTACATCACTCCTGACAGTACTCCTAGTGAGTTGTCTACCTTCCCGGATGCATTCTATCCAATCATGTTGGAGAAATCTGTTACATCTGTATTCGTCGTTGCTGGCGATTTCAACAGATCTGATGTGTGTTTTTACACACTTATATCCCTTCAGAACATTGTTACTTTTTCCACTCGAAATGATGCCTCCATGAACCACTTTTTCATTAACGAACCACCTCTTTACCTTGCCCTCAAACCAGCAGGCAAATCCGATCAATGTCTGATTAAAGTTTTACCTAATATATATGGTTAATGCAAGTGACAAATCCTGATGAAGAACGATGCACGTAAGATACGTTTACGACAAAATCATCTGACCCATTTGATAGAATAAAAATCCATGGTTGGTGGTACGAACTTACAACAACTCTTCGATCCTGATATTTCAGTTTTCTGCGAGAACCTTACCAATTACCTCAACTATTATGATGTGTGCTGCCCTCAGAAGAGGATTCATCTACAGCCCAACCGATTCATCTCCAATAGACTGAAATGGTTACGAAGGCTGAAAGAAAGGGCGTATTGCTCGAGAGATAAACTGGCGATCAAATCTGTCAAATTTCACATCAGAAGCGAGATAGCCCATCTCAATCAATTGTATGCTGACAGCGTGCCAGAAGACAAATCTTGCCGTCAGCTTTGGAACAAACTGAAGTTGCTCTGTCTTTCAAATTTACCTACTACAGTCTTATGTGATATCAATGGGCTCAACAAATCATTTGCTTCCGTGAAAAACGTTATACAAGCTTTACCGAATCCAACCACAACATCAGTTGATTTCCAACTTCCTGTGTCTGTCACAATAGAGCAAGTCTTGAAGGAGTTAAATGCTGTCAATGGNTGGTCCTGATGGGTTATCCCCAGTGGTTCTTAAAACATGTGTAAACTACCTCGCACAAACCGTTTCATTCATCTTTCATACATGTCTGTCAGAAGGAAGATTAGTTACCACATGACCGCATGTGCGCACTACTCCAGTACCTCAGAAAAAAGGGTAAGTTTAGGACTATTGCCTCAGCTTCAGTATTACTTATGACTTTTGAGTGTATTATAATTAAGCACTTATCCTTCCATCTTGATTTTCATGATTCCAATCAGTTTGCACACTATAAAGGTCGCTGTACTTTAGGTCCGGTTGTTTCTCTTATACATCTTCTTTTATCCTCTAATTGCGGTCGTTTTGGGGATTCGTAGGATACGATGCAAAATTTGTACCGCATTTCGCTGAAAAGGCTGACCCTTGTTCCAGTTGCTGAGAAAGAACAGGAAGTTTGTGTGGACGCCAGAGTTGGAGACGGTCTTCCAAGAGCTAAAAACAAGCACGGCTTCTGAGAGAAGATGTCTGAAAATACCAAACCCTACGGAAACGTTCACCGTGGCCGTTGATGCTAGCGATAATGGAATCGGAGCAGTGCTGTCACAACCCTCCAGAGTAATTGAATATGCCAGCCGCCTGCAGACGCCGAAAGGAAATACTTGACCACTGGAAAGGAGCACCTGGCGATCGTATGGGCATTGGAGAAATGATGAACACGTTCCACATCAAGACAAACCACAAACCCTTGACATGGTCGATGACGGCGCGCGACCCGAGAGGAAGACTGGCGCGATGGGCGTATGGTCTTCAGGAATTTACGTTTACCATTGAACATGTTGACGGCAAGGATAACGGGATTCCCGACTTCCTGACGAGTCCGATCCACGAGAAAGGTGTCCCATCGGAGGCCATCCCAGTTTCCCGGCTGGTTTCGAGCGATGTAGAAATTATCAAATATCAGAAAGAAGATGACCTGGTGCGAACGATCTGTGAACATCTGCGATCAGAAACGAAGCCAGAAAAACTTCACCCGAAATAGGAGAATCATGCAGATCTGGGATCGCCTGCATTTAAACAATGAGACCTTAGTGGTTGAAGTCGACATGGAACGCGGACTGAGACCTAGGCGACTGCCATTCACCCCAGCCGGCATTCGCGAACGCATGTTGAAGCTTGCACAAGATGGAGCACAAATGGGACGGCAACGAGTTCTCGACTCATTACGACGTCGCGTGTTCTGGCCAACGATGCGCCGGGATGTAATTGAATACATCTGTTCTTGCCCGAGTGCCAACATAATAAATACACGCCACCATCAACACCGCCAATGCAACCAATAGACACACAGAGAGTACTTCAAACCTGAGGACTGGATGTGTTTGGACCTCTGCCTATTAGTCCAAGCGGGAACCAGTACATTGTCATGATGGTCGAACTCGTATCTCGCTGGGTGGAAGCGATACCAGCCTCAGATCAAACAGGAGAAACGGTTGCTCGGATATTTATAGACAACGTGGTTGCACGATTCGGTATCCCGGAAGATATCACTACCGACCAGGGACCGTGTTTCAAATCCAAGATTTTTCGGGAGACCTTAGAGCGCTGGGGCATCAAACGAACAAGAACGTTCCCCCATAATCCGCAGGCCAACGGAATGACTGAAGGGTTCAACAGAACAATGAAGGAATGGCTCGATAACCATCGCAGTGATTGCGAAGGAAGCCTACGGGAAATCAACTATAGAACAACATCTCATTCGACAACAGAGATACCACCCTTCGAAATCATATACGGTAGAGATTCCAGAACGCCTCTTGATGTGTTACTCGGACGATCTGGAGAACAGCTTTCTACGAAGGAGCGAGAAAAACTGTAGAGAAAAGCGGTTGAGAAAACCAGGCAAACCCAACAACAAGGCAAGGTACAACCAAGAACACCGATCACAAAAATGGCAGCAGTTCGTACCGGGACAGCCGGTTTCAGTTTTCTCAGTTTGAACAATCATTAACCACGCATATTCGTGCGCCGGCTTTGATTGCTGTCTTTTGGCTGCCCATTTGGATGAAGAATAGGAGAAGAAAGGAAACTTGAAAGTGGAGTCGAAAAGAAAATGGAGAAGTTCAGTGGTCTGTTGCAAAGAGATTGAGGAGATGCACAAACGCCACTGTTTGCGACACCCAGTCATATCACTCAGTGTCACCAGCCATCGGCTACGATCATCCCGAGGTCCCCATACAGGGAGCGTAAGGGGACATATGTGACCCAATCTCCTGGTTAGGGTTTTCATACCCTCGTGCCAAGACAGCTGGTAAAAGTTAGGAACCAAGGCAGACCCGAAACAACAGGACCGGGGGCCGTAAAATTCAAGCAGCAGT
>UZAN01048656.1:10025-23682 GCA_900618425.1 Echinostoma caproni | reverse complement strand
GGTACAGGCTAAAAATGAAGCTATTAACTCCGAAAGTTAGTGAGTTCCGGTGAATCACCACACCTGTTTAGGAACAAAACACCGGATGAGACGGTTGTATGTCTGGAATAACTCACGATGAACATCAATGAGGTCTATCGTGCATTGCACAATTTCACATATTGAACAGCGCGATAGTTTTCGTTGACATTTTCTCGGCATTTTAACATTGCCTACCCCTGAAATAGTATAGTCGTTAAATCTTAGATGAATTTCATTTACATCGGAGAATATGGGGTTAGATTTGATATTAGTCATCGATTTCGCGTGTTTTATTTAGGTGTAAAGACATTGCTATAATCATGTCAGACAGAGAAACAGGGGGTTGAAATGAGTATTTGAGCGTAATGTTGGACAAATGGGTTGCGTGATAAACATTTCATCATTGGTTCAGGTCAAGTCTGATGACAAAATGCTATAGAAGTGGAGTGTGAGTGGTGGCCTGCGTATTCGTCGAATTATTAGTCCAGCTCCAAGTGAGTTTGTTAATTCAGCAACCCCAGTAGAGTGAGTGGTGGTTCAGGGGATGGGGAGGAAAGGAAGAACATGTCATGTCAACGTGATGGTATTTGGTGTGACGTAACTGCTGCCACGTGAAACGCATTTTGAACACAATTGCGGTTTCGAGCGCTGATCGATTTTAGCTTCGGGGAATCGTAAAAAACCCGTAAACTTTAACGTCTCCGGTGCTTCGATTTGATGACCTGAAACTAGCAAATGCCGTGTAGTTGCGGTCAATGTGGTTTCTCTCCACGGAGACCAAGGTGTTTCAGGACATGTTCGCACATTCTAACTGACAGACGGTGTTCTATCCTTCCGAGGGACCTCTGACCACAGATGCGGTGAAATTAATAAATGCAGTTAGATTCACAATCTAATGTCAGTTTGATATTAGAATGCAAGTGAGTCCGTTAATTCAGCAACCTTACAGCAGATTCGTTCTGGTGATCGAATGACGCTCATATCTCGAGGTCAATAGAAGATGGAAATGCGAACAACATATGGTTAGGATAGAAGTCGTACGCAGATAGAATTGTGAGCTGATTGGAGGAGTGCATGCTTGATATATCAATTTCAATGCAATCCAATGAATTGCAATGCAGTGCAACACAACAAAAGTATAGTGCATCTTCGATCACGAACGTTGGGTTTTCCAATCTCAACAACATGGCTAGACGAAAATGCTGTTCTACTTTGTCAAAATGAGCCTTTAACGCCTGTTAAGCGTTTAGCTCAACGACTGCACGCGGGCGCTGTTCAAGCAAGGTCAACGGCCAGAATGAATTCAGTGGGAACCACATGGACAGGAGACCAAGGGTTGAAAATTAATCAATCCTCTGAACAATCGAATGGGCTAATCCAAGCTTGATACTCTAAATCAATCAATCCAGTTTGCGAGAACAAAACCACCGGTGGTGTGAAAGTCAGGGTCACTGAGCGTTTTTCCCTCTGCGTCGATCGATATATCGGTGGATGCGTCATGAGTTACTATAGTCTGGAGCGTGTGGCGAGAAGGTCACGGGGCATGAGTGAGCGGAAAACAGACGGCCCGATCAATAGATGCGTCAGATCAGGCGTAGTAGTGAGAAGTGGGGGTGGTTTGTTCACACGACTCAAGAGCAAGACGGATGTAGAAATGAACAAATAGGTAAGGTGATAAACTGGGAGTGAATATGATGAGTCTGGTAGTTGATCGAAACAAATACTACATCAATAACGATATCCGTGAGGTTGCACGCACTAAACAGGAACACCGAATTGAATAAGTGCAGCCTTACTTACAAGAATATGCCCCTCTATCCGGTAACGCAATGATAAAGATTTCCACTCCTACTACGATAGTTTGTGGTCTGAGTCCTAATTTTATTCTAACATAACAGTTTTATTTCTTCCATCACCATAGAATAATATTCAGTTGTTACCGGCAGCAATTCACACCATAACCCATTGTTCAGCTTTCCGTTTTTCTCATGATTGCACTTTCAAATCCATCGCCCGTCTGGTTACCGCTTGATCAGAGCAGCAGAAAGATTCCGAGCAACGTTGAGTCCTTTGCTTTACGACACACTAAACTGTGTATAAGTCTTTCGTTGAATCACTCTTTCAAGTTCCTTTTTCAACGACATACGCAACGAATTCGTCCCTCAGAGCTGCTTTCTCTGACCCGCGTAACCATTAATCCTCATTTTCTCACCTCACTCGCACGTGCATGCTTACGTGCGGGCGGGTGGGCGTGCGTGCGTGCGCACCAGCACATACACAAATGAAGAGACATACGCGTATATTCAAGTACTGTCCACACCTTATAGCATTTTCCACCAACCTAAATCCGAATCAAACTAAATTCAACTATATTACCGCAATCCCCTTCGCTTTGCACATTCTTCCATGAACTAAACTAACCATTTTACACATGAAAATATGCCTCTGTTTGACTCTGAAAGCTAGACCCATACGAAAGATGATAAATGTAAATCTTCCCCCCTTTCTCTATCAGTATAGGTAATCTAATTCAATCCTATTGCAAAACTTAGTACTGGACAAAAGGGTAGAAAATGTGAACTTGAGTTAACGTAACCAGGGTGATTGTTTCACCTAGATCTAAGTAGGGACTAGGAAAAAGGCAAACACCGACCCAGGTGATTGATAACTGGTTATGTGACCTTAGAATAGCTGATCCGCATTGTATTCCAAAATGCTTTTGGTGGCTATTATGGGATAGATTCCCCTAATGGAGTCAAGAGTGACAAAACACAGCAATAGTGAATAGGCCATACTAGAAATACGGGTGAAAATTTCTCCTTCGGGTGATTATCACGGTAAATTCAGCCGGTAGTTTTGTATTGTGTGCGTACATGTTGAGATCAGTGCAATCGAGAGAATGGTTTCATCATGGCGAGGAAACAAAAACGAAAGATTTACTTGGCGACTAAATGCACACGGTAGTCCATTTCACCCCAATATAGTGAGTGACATCCAGGCGAATTCTTCCGGTTCTGTGTTATTCATGGAATGATGAAGGAAAAGTTTGCGATAGAAACCATTTGTATCAGCACCACATTTCGATCGATCACTAGATATGAACTCCGTCCGGTATTCTAAGAAGTGTTTAGTTGCATTAAATCCTACTGCTCACAAAGTGAACCTGGGACCGCAAATCGAGCTAATCAAATGACTTCTATTCTTTATTCTAAGGTAAATGTAAGAATCGAAATATTTACGGATTACGGATCACGAATCACGGTCGCAACTGCAGCACAGAATCGCACCGTTAATCGTAGGCTGGAATCTTCCGTCACCGAGACACAGGAAAAAGTGGTTAGTTTACTGAGGAAAATCATTGGGATTACCTAATATGTACAGACAAATGCCATTCATTAAACAATTCTTCGCCAATGGCCTGGTTGCATTCTTGACATCATACTGCTTCCACCTAGACCGCACCGTTTCTGATTAGTTGGCACCATTGGCCTACAGTTTGATGCCCAGAAAATGTAAGGCACGTATCATGGTTAGCGTTATATAGTAGGCTAGGATTACCATAATAAACCGACCAACTGTGATTTGAAAATATGAGAATTCACTGATCTTCATCATTTTGTGAAACAAAGATAGCTCGTTTCTAGTTATCGGGAACTTCTTCCTCGAACCAGTTCCTTCCACATCCTATTGCCATTTTGATTGACCACAACCTATCTCTTGAGCGCCATTTCAGTATCCTTTCCAGAGTGAATCAAATGAAAGCTAAGTTGTATTCCATTGTGAAAAACTGTCTGAACAGCTGACCGTTGGTCAATTTGGTAGCGTGCTTGTGTTCCACCCGTGATATCCGGAGTTCGATTCCCAGTTAGATCAATGAATTCACACTGTTGATGATGCAAGAAAACCAGGTTGAAACAGCTATACAGTGCTTCCTCGATTTTTCAGTTCATACTTCTGTTTTGTACATGATGAAATCCATTATGTAATTGAATCAAATATTCCATTACTCTCATCTAAACAGTATAAATCAAACAGGTCCAGCTCGGGTGCTGTCGTCTCCCTTGTTCATTACATTACGAAATCCTTAGACGCATCAGTGAAATCTGTAAGATATTTTCTTAGATTTTTCGTCGATCTTTGACTCTGTTCCACGTTCCCTCCTCCTTCGTAAAATGGAATCCTTTTAGACGTCCCAAGCACCTACTGGCATGGCGCGCTGACTACTTCACAAACGGAACTCAGCATAGTCGACTCGATACGAAAACATCTAAACCGCTGGTGAACAATTCGGGAGTGCTCCAATGAGCGGTACTCGCTATCTCTGTCCTCCTATTCCACTTACATCAGTGAGCTGTCAGCGAGTTCTCCTGCCCAATCATTTAAATACGCCAACTTTTTGGGGCCCTTTGTCAAACCATTTCTATGCCTGAGGACCTTTCTAAATTCCTCCGATAATCTATACCGTATCCATGAATTTTTCTTTCGAATGAACCTATACACCATCGATCTGAATATCCCCGTGATCCCTCGGTCACAAAACACAGATCCACTATCCAGAGTAGACTCCATGAATAAGTTAGGAATTACTATTGACAAAAACTTAAAGTGATCACCCCATATTTAAATTTGTGTAAATAAAATTCCTGATTTATCGAAAAGATAATCCATGAATTTCGAAGACTTGGGCAATTCAACGCCAAACAAAAAATAATTTCCTTTTTTTGTTTGTCAATGTTTTTTTTTCATTTTTCTTTATTGTTCCCCGGTGTGTTTTGCTGGACTACTTCAAAATTCTTCTTCGCGGTTAGTTGATTATCAGTCGTGTGCCTTTCTAACTGTTAATGATCTATCTAAAAAACACTGTGAACTACACTTGTCCGCGTGTGAAACATATGAACAGAAAATCCTCCCTGACCCCACTCACCATTTACATGGCGATCTATCCAAATGCCACTCTCACTTATCCATACGTTCTGCATATTGTTTATTTCCCTCTCGCATTAACTTCTACATAAATTCCCCAGTTCCCTATTTCGCCAGAATCCTTGTAAACTGATAGTGCTTTTCTTCTGAATTTCTCATCACTCTTGGAGGTTTTGATGTTTTACCCATATTATTTTCTTCTTTCGGTGAAATTTGTGTAATATTGACTGAAACGTGAAAATCAGTCCACGCAAACGCCTATGCAAATACATAAACAAGTATCAGCAAATTATATTAAAAGTCCAGTTCTCCATCAACGGAGTCATTAACAACAACGAATGAACCTTTCACCGTAATGAACTTTTTCAGACCCTATAAAGCTTCCCAAGAAGTAAATAAAAAACGATACAGAGCACTCCAAGAACCAAANAGAACCAAACATTCTACGAATGCGTCTTTGATAAGAACCGGTTGAGAAAGACTGAAATAATATGCTGCAATGAAAATTGAATTCGTCCATCAAAGTTATCTTTTCACTCGATTATGAATAATCAGCGAATTCACTCTTTCACATACAGTACGGTTTGAATGTCCTGCTTTGGCATTACTGAACCTTGGTGACGATTCATGCATGCTTCATGGAGTAGAACAACGTCTGGGCAAAACAAGCAAGTACAACAATGGTGGGGAATCAGCGCTGTGTTTTTAGCGCTCTGATTTTACAAACTATGGATGGTCAGACCGTGAGGTTATTGTCAGACTGTTAGAAAACACGGTGTTTGGTGAATTTACATTGATGATTTTCAGCGCTTATAGAACGAAATACTTGCATCGTCGTTTGATGGTCGATAGTAAGTTAACTTTGCACAAAACTCCCAAAATTTCCCACGTAAAATCAATCTCCAAAAACAACACCGAATAACGTTCTGAGAAAATAAACGGCATCTGCATTCTTCCTGCAAAATTTAAGTCTCTAATCCCCTTTTAGAAATCACTGAGCGTCCCAAAACAACACACATGTTTGTGATTTAAAGGAGGCCTGTGTTTCATACAACTCAAATGAATGTTCAAGATGACTTGAATTGTACTTCAAGTGACAAAGAGGACGGTAATAGTCGAAGTATGAGCGTATTGAGAACGCAGACGTAATCGAAATCGTAGTGGTACTCAGCTACAGAAATCTTCTGATATCGAGATGCAGAACAAAACCACAAAGTAGCAGATAGTTCGCTGAAAACAAACCTAGACGATTAACTAACTAACTAACTAATATGTACAAAACAATTTCATTGCCTGAAGTAGTATTTTTCAATCGTGGTTCATGCTATTCTGGACACGTGATCTTTGTTTGAATCAGATGGATTTCGATTGATCCACTGGTCGTTCTGAAGCTGTATCGCGTTAGTTCTTGGATGGTGTTGTCACGGCGCGTTGGATCACCACAAGACCAAATACAGAAAAGAATGTCTGCATATCAATTTTCAGGGTTATCTGATAAACTGCTTTTAATGAATAGTAAGTTGAACGGTACTTCATAAGTATGTTCAACTATACTATTCAAGTAAATGAAAAGTCAGATTCTTTGATAGCCTTTTTAAGAGGAAAATCCAGGGACTTCAACGTTCTCAGAGAAGTAGGCGAAGAAAAAACTATCACGAATGTCACTCGATTTCAATTTTAGTTTTATATATTCTTATTGGTTAATCGTAATACACTAATCCTTTGATTTCGAAGCTCACTACTGTGCAACGTAACAAGATTTCCAGCCATCGTATACCACCAGACGACTGTAGTACGTTTCATTCCGATACCCATCATAACGTGCCGGTCAATCGATGGGAGTGAAGTGTGGACAGGCCTGGGTTGGAAGTATTTCGATTACATTTCGGAAGCGAGTGGAACCATCTGAATTTGGCACATTTTCTTCACGAAATCATAGCGAATAAATTTAAAATAAAACAGCTGTCATTGTGATCACACGAAATCTACAACTGAATTAAAGATTCCCTTATTCTGTTTTCCACGAAACTTGAAGCGCCTTGTCCCTACGTTTCCCTGGTAAAATACTTCGAAATTTGGTCAACAGGAGAAAATCAAAATTCTTCATTGTTCACTGGAATGAATAAGACCTGGGTTATCGAGTCAGTTGGGAATGGGTGAAAGAAGAGAGGATAATTCAGAAAAAGGGAATGTTAGCATAGAGGAAAGACAGTTGAAAATGTTTACGTAATACAAAATAGATACAACCTGAATTGAATTCAAACGGACGTAGAAAGTTCACGGAGTAGAAAAATGGTAAATTAAGTAGGTCAAAAAGAAATACGTAGAATAAGGGAATGAGAAGTGTCAACTATCAGGTAAGGGAACGGCTGAGACGATGGGAAAGAAAAGCAAGGGAGATTACCATGGTAATAACAACTGCATCACAAAGGTCCTATGAACGCCTAGGTCAGGCTTTAAACAACTAATGAAAACCGCTTCGGCAAACCTAAACATCTTTGGGCTTCGAATTTAGAGCATAACGCGGAAAGCTTTGCGTTTCTTGATGCAATGTCTAGCATCCAGCAAATGTTGTGCAACCGCGCTTGCTGGAAGTTTTCCTCCTCAAAGTGATAAGTTATTCGGAAAATGCTCACTAATTCTGGTCGACAATCGGAGTTCAGTTCTTCCGACATACCGCGAACCGCAAATGCATTAAAGAAAATAAATGCAATTGGAGGTAAGTGAATCATTGGATTTGTCTATGCTTCACCGAATTAGAGAGTTCCCGTGTAATTATGTAAATGTCCATACATGGTATTCTTCTAATAACATTCGACCTATTTAATGTGCGCAGACAGCTGATTGAGAGCACGAAAAAGTGATGGTCAATATCAATTCTGCTCAAATTGAGTTATTTTTTATTGAAATATATATTTATATTCAAGCTGCACACTCTATTATAGGAGAAAATCTCTTTGGCAATACATTTTTATGCTTCAAAAGTCAAAACCGACTGCACTTTTTATTTCCCCCGATGAACACTGTTGTCATTCTGTGTACTCCTGAATCAATTGCTAAAATCTATTTTCCAAATGTACTCTACTCAGAATCGCATCACTGGTTTGTGACTCTTTAAATGAGAGAATGAACCTGAATGCACTTTTGCTTGATGCCATGCGCTGTCAACGATTTTATGCATTTCACACGTTTCTCCATGCAATACGGCATTGTTCATTACAATTTGGCATCCTAGATTTGGTGACAAGATGATTCAATCGATTGTATGACATTTTCGTGCAAATGGATGAATTGATTAAACTGCACAGACACCTTCTGGAGGAGTCCACTGCATCACAATCCGTGAGTCTTATTGCTTTCTCCGCAAGAAGCGTATTCTTACCCAGTCTCAAAGTCTTTTTTTGTTGGTAAAGCCGACTTTAGTACCATTGAATAATGTACTCATTCACATCTGGATTGGGGATTCTACCTTCTGACCGGCATCCTCATGCATCCAGTTGCCTTGTAGCCGAGTGCTTTCTCACCTCTCCTCGTCAACCACCGGTTGTATTTTACCGTGCAAGTGGTTCGCGGTACCGCGGATTTTCCTCTGCAGAGCTTGCCGATTCCGTTCAACCACCACTTTCATTTGCTCATAAACCCAGTAATAAGTGTCCAGTAGTGCTTACCAGGTGACTGTAATAACCGTTCGAACAGTGGCGTCCGGTTTCTCGTCCTACTGAGAACTGGGGAATTGTGGAACTCTTTTCTCTGTCTTCACTCCTCATAATCTTTCTGTATTCTATTTTATAATCAGTCCGTTGTATTTTGATTGCGTGTTCCCCCATTTTCTACGCATACTATTTTTATAATTACGGTGCTTATTTTATCTCTGTACATCATGTTTGTCATGTACTAAAACTATATTATTTCCCCCATCCGGGCATATTTGTGCATTATTTTCGGGTGCTGGTTTAGTTATCGGTTTTCCGGTTGACGGGTTGGTGACACGTGATTTCATGGGCTATTGGATTTACCGAGGCATTATAGGTTCCAATATCTTGCTTTGGAAGATGGAAGTCATCGGAACTGATTTATCCCACCCCCATCCTCCTTTCTTGCCCATTCAACTACCGTAGTTCTCACAACATTCTTGCATAGGTATGACATTCCTTTACGTTGTAGTGAATGAGGAGACTAAAAATGCCAACAACTCGCATTTATCTTTTCTCTGTTGTGTATCTTGTCATGAAGATGGCTCCGCTATTCTTGGGTTCACCTGATCATCCGTTATCGATTTGCCAATCGTAATGTGCAATGATACAGTTAGCGAATTTCCGATGAGACTGCATCTACTCCTTTGATTCGATACAATGTCTGTGTTGAACCAACAACCGATAAAAGCAGGAGACCAATATTTGGTTCAATCAATTGCCAATCCAGCTGGGCAATGGAACCGATTTCGAATCTGTTTTTCTTGTTTGTTAGAACCGTGAGCAAACTTCAGAGTTCTGTTCGATTCAACAAGTTCGTTTCCCATGAACCTAACTCTTTCTTTTGATTCCCATAGACCACTTATTTCATATTACTCAATCTATAAGTGCATAGCCCTTAAAACCCTACAAATGCACGAACCGAAACTAATTCACTCGGTACTGTTCGTCTGACCAATGACCTCACATAACACATTCGATTTTCATGCTAGCAATAATAAAATATCATATAGTAGGAACAAACAGTACATGATTACTTTTCTTCATTTTTCCAGAGCTGTTCAGCGGAGGAGCCGGATGTATCAGCTGCAGTAGTTAGCGGTGGGGCTAGCGCCGATGGTAATTCGACTAGGTTCATGTAACCGGATTCTCTAACCAGAGTTTAGGCCTAGGGGTTCCACTTCCGACTCCATTTTGTTCGCCCATGTTTTAAGTCTCCCAGATGTCCAACAGAGGAACGAGATTCGATGTCTTCAGTACCATAAGATTTTATTGCTTTAAGCTTTGTATAACTAATAATACTATCTCCCTGAAACACTTTCAAGAATCTCAATTACTTCCAACCTGTTGAGCAGTTTACCCAAAAACTGGTGTTGTCCACTGCAACAAGGTTTCTCGCAGCCACATGTGAGTTGAATGTTATATTGAAGTTTCAAAAATCTCATAATTCATCCAATCTAAGGTGCTACTCTTTCCAGTTACCCAATAAATTACTCATTTGCATTGCTTGTGGACGAGACGCACCACAGTACACCGAGGGAAACATGAAGATGTTAAACCCCGTGTTGACATTCATTCTCGTCCTTTGCCTATTGTCCGTTGGATATCCTTGTTCATTTTCAACGGACATAGCTTGTAACGAGCACCGATTACCCGAAAAATCAAAGATAGGTTTCACGGGTGATTTCCAGCGGGAGGGGTTGCAAGCAATGCAGTCATGTACACGTCCCCTTGGATAGTTTGTCAACAAGACAACGCTCATGCCGATAATACTTTTGTTCCGTTTCAGTAAGTCACGAGATTTTCCGGAATCCACATAGTAAAACTTGGCAGACCCCTACTGAATTTGTGCCTAATCACCGTTTATCACGCCATGTTTCTATTTAATACATTCCACAAATGAGTCACTTATCTCGTGCATTTGTATACCTTGATAAGTATTGTTGGATCTTTGCAGGAGTTTAGTAACGTCCACTATGGAATCGACAATGATGAACGCATCACCCATATAGCTGGTGTAATAGGTCCACCACTACTCACAAGTAATTGTGAGTCGAATCCAGTCGTATAGGTTCGTTGGCGAATCAGTCCGTACCTGACTTGGTGAGAGGCTTTCGATTGGAATAAACAGTATATCAGCTGTGTTTCCTTTCGTTGCTCTAGGGGAAAATGAAATGATTATCACTGAAGACGACACCTGAACATGAATTGGTTATCTGGTGCAGCCATGGAAAGATCTGGCATGACGGTATGAACACCAACCAGGAGACTAGGTCACACAGGTCCCGTTAGGCTCCCTGCATGGGGACCTCGGAATGATCGTACCCGATGGTTAGACACTGAATGATATGGCCGGGTGTCGTAAATACTGGCGTTCGCGCATCTCCTCAATAATCCACTAAACTTTTCAATCTTCCCTCTCCAGTCTTTCCCCTAATGTTCATCCAAATGGGTAACCGAAAGATAGCAATCAAAACCGGTGCACGATAGTGCATGGTTAATGGTTGCGCAAACTGAAACTGCAGCCATGGTATGAGCTGGTTGGCACAGTGGTAATACACGCCTTTCATGCGATGGGTCCGGAGTTCAAATCCNTCCCTGACGAGACGGTGGATATGCACTACTGATGAGCTCCAACAAGAGCGAAACTCGAGTCTAGTGCTTCCGAGTGTACGGTTGAATCGATGAGTTGAAGATTGTGTGTGAAGGTGAAGTTCGAAGGATGGTCAGCTCAGATCAATAAAAATCAATTATCCCACACCACTACTCACAAGTAATTGTGAGTCGAATGCGAAGTACTAGGTTCAGACTGTCGACTGTTCCTTCTTCGAGCTTGGATGAAAATACATCTGCTTAGAATGAACCAAGTGGTGATCCCATGGCTAGGTCATCCTTCTGTCAGTACTTTTGGCTGTATTAAAAAATTGTTCAGTTGTCTACTTACTACCAACCTACGTGGCTGAAGGTGCTTTCCGCCTTACTCGATCTTCCCCAGCGCACCAAGTGGAACATGACTCACATAGTTCGACAACTTTACTCCCACGAATGCGCCCTACAATGCATCGATTGAGAAAAAGGGTAACCCAACAGGGAAAAGCTGAAGAAATATCGTTATATAGATGCCACATTAATTCGAATAATTTCGCTCGAAATCCCCCGATTTGCCGTCAACTCAAGGTATATGCATTAACTATGAATCAGGTCTCGTATGGGAAAATAAATGAATACAACCTGCAAGTTCAGTTATTTCTCGCCTGCGCCCCCAACTGAAAGTTAGATACGTCAGAGCGGGCACGTTTAACGGCGAGAATGACAAGTTGCGCAGAACTGTTGTATTGCTTTCATCGCGATCGAATCCACAGACCGAAAACGAGCACACAAGGAAAAAGAGCAATAAGAATGCGTGATGCTGCTGTATTACACAATGCGCGCGCGGTGCTTGGAGCGTATACTCGTTTGTCTGGCTGACAGCGCGATTCGAAAGCATAGAACAAAAGAAACAACCCAATGCACAAGACAACGATAAATAAAACATGGAATTTTTATGAATAAGATAAATCACTTTTAATAGATTACGCTTCTTCCTCCTCACCCTCAAAGTCACCATCTTCTGCGGTGGCTTCCTGATATTGCTGGTACTCGCTGACCAGATCGTTCATATTCGATTCGGCTTCTGTGAATTCCATCTCGTCCATACCTTCACCAGTATACCAATGAAGGAAAGCCTTGCGACGGAACATGGCCGTGAACTGTTCCGAAATGCGTTTGAACAGTTCCTGGATCGCGGTCGTGTTTCCGATAAACGTGGCAGACATTTTCAGACCGCGTGGCGGAATGTCACACACAGCTGTCTTCACATTGTTCGGGATCCATTCCACGAAGTAGCTCGAGTTCTTGTTTTGCACATTCAGCATCTGCTCGTCAACCTCCTTCATGGACATTCGACCGCGGAAGATGGCAGCCACAGTCAAATAACGACCGTGGCGAGGATCACAAGCGGCCATCATGTTCTTGGCATCAAACATTTGTTGAGTCAACTCGGGGACAGACAGAGCTCGATATTGTTGACTTCCTCGGCTTGTGAGAGGAGCGAAGCCAGGCATGAAGAAGTGCAACCGAGGGAATGGAACCATATTCACCGCCAGTTTGCGTAAATCCGCATTCAGTTGGCCGGGGAAACGAAGACAGGTGGTCACACCAGACATGGTTGCACTGACCAGATGGTTCAGGTCACCGTAGGTCGGATTGGACAACTTCAGTGTGCGGAAACATATGTCATAAAGCGCTTCGTTATCAATGCAGAATGTCTCATCGGTGTTCTCTACCAACTGGTGCACTGACAAAGTGGCATTGTATGGTTCCACAACCGTATCGGACACCTGGGAAAATGGAAACAAAACATGGGCTGTTACTATCCAGTTGAGCGGGTGTGAAATAACGGTTTCATGGATCTGCCGAAGCGATAATCAATAAGCCAAATAAAACGAAACAGAAGTGTTACAAGCTGCCAGTAAAACACGAATCAACTGGACATACGAATCACAAGAACGGGACGTTACCGCAGGGTTACCAAAACAGTATATTAGATCAGTTGATCGTGGTACGGAAATCCGAACAAATGACACATTCGAAATCCGTGAGGAAAAGGATATTGTGGAAGCAGTGGCATTCAACAAAGCATGCCTCCAGTCTCAAGCCCACATCTATGCTTACACATAATATAGATTATGGGATTTGCAGTTCACATTTGCTTTCGTAAAATTTGTATAATCAACAAAGTCAACAACGAATATTATTGCATCTTTCTCCCTATTTGTGAACGGAAGGAAAGGGTGATCATCCAACCTTAGATCCACCCTACAGGATCTATTCTCTAATAAGGTGAAATAAGGTGTTTAATATTTAATGGGCCTGAATTCGTTATGGGACTCATGGAAAGAACTCTTGTGGTGCACATATCACCTTTTGTGACATTTGAGCGTGCAACGGTCATATTCAATCTGGATCGATTTCAAACTAAT
>UZAN01048653.1:0-23688 GCA_900618425.1 Echinostoma caproni | reverse complement strand
TTGTACGGAGAATCCTTGCCAGGGGTAAACCCACCACATCCTCGAGCGCTGCCGCTGATCGTCCGCGACCGCTTGTTTGGAGGGCCGAGGCCTACTTTATTCACGGCTACCCGTGAGATGACGGCCGTTCTCCTATCCGCGACTTGGGGACGCGCTCGGTAGGATACAGCTCTGCTCTCCGAGAAGCCTTGGGAATTGAGATGACAAACGACAGTCCCCCATGTGGTTTGGTCTGTGTGTGTTTACGTGTGTGTGTGTGTGCGTGTGTGTGTTATTCAGCTAGATCATGCAGAGCTACCTCCCATCGAAGCCGGGTGGCAGTGAGAGGATGTAAACCGTAGAGACATCACTGACGTGGATTCGAACGGCGCGTCCATCACCAACGAGCTTGACTACACATTACCGGTCAGTGGTGGTTTCTGTCTCGTAGTTACTAACGTATTAAGACGTTTTCCTTCCCTGCGTTGTTGAACAACTGAATTATCCGCCGTCTATACTTGTTTGCAAAACGACAGACATGTTTTTTCCGCTCATGCTAAGTCAACCGTATCAAACATTCCTGCTAATGTAATCTTCTCAGTTTACTGCGTCCCCTTGCAACCATACATCAGATTGGTTTGGTCTGGATTGTTGCAAGTTGACTTCATTTTTTGGGACTTGCATTTCCCACAATTTCTCCACAATCACTTGTTTTGGTTACAACCCAACTGCATGAACCCCAAAACACATCACCTTCATTTTGTTACTTTATTGGCTTGAACGGGAGCCCTCAGATGGTACAGTGTATCACTTTGTCCGAGAGTTTCAATCGTTCTTTGTCTGGGTGATTGAATAAAATCATTTTAATTGTTATGCCTCTTAGCTTCCTCGCTATTTCAAAAATGTATCATAGATTCAGTCTGAATGTGTACTGTGGTCCTCTGTTAGTGTGTGTGTGTGTATGGTTGATTTGAATCGAAGTCGATACGACCGGGATGAAATTAGACAGTAACAGAGTGAACACGGTAACAAAGGCCAATTTTCTCTTATGATGCCGCAATCTCGCTTCTCTTTCTTACCACATTAGTCTCTCACTTCGAAACATTCCGTAATTCTTTTCCGGTCGATCGGTTTTGTGTTCCATATCGCCATAGAGAACAAGCAGAAGTGAATAGTGGTGCGTCATCGCCATCACAATATATTGATGGACTTCTTCCTGTCCTGTTTTTTTTGTCCTATTCGAACCCAATCTGTACTTTTATACAAATTTATTATGCTATATTATTATCTGGGTATTACAAAGACCCATAACAATTCTCAAGATGTGGGGGACAAGCGATGTCAACTGCACTACAAGGCCTTGTTGTCCAAGTTTGTTTCTCTAGCTAATTAACCTTTAAGTGGCACCTGCGATTCAACTGGTGGTCTGGTTCATTCAGTTAGATAGATATAAAATATCATCCTAGGATTAGTCATCTCTTTTTTCTTTCACGAAAGGCTGCAATCATAAATCTCCTACCTGCTGAAAAATGTGTCTGCTCTTATCGGTTGTATTGTATTGTATTGCATTGTATTGTATCGTATTGTACTATAAATGATTTTTGCAGGTAACTATGCTTACATTTCAGTCAGAAAACGTGTTCACCGTTACAATGGGATAAAAAATGGAACGAAAATTAATATACAACAATGATGAAACTAAAATCGGTGTTTATTTTGGTAATTTTAAAATTATTTTGTTACGGATCCTCGCCATGTCAGTGAGAATAAGTGCCAGATAAGGAACCGTTGAGTTACGATCAATGTTTATGCGGGAGGTCACGCAGCGAAAATTGGATCGGGTTGAAGCGTGGGAACGGCAAGCAGATAAANCACGATTGAGTGGATGACTGAGGTAATCGAGTATCTTATGAGTGAAGTTTTCACATGAAGTGATATGCAAATTACACAATTTTGTGATCAGAGTGTTTAAAGGAATAAGAGAAACACGGCTGATAATCACCAAACCGCGACGTAGAGTAATGAAGTCCTTCCTAAGTACACCAGAGAAAATAACGGGCGAACACAAAGTATGATAGGGAAAATGCAATGATAAACAAAGGAACATACAGTTTTACGCCTCACTCGAAAGTGTCGTGCGGCAACCTATCCGATCTGCACATTCCGATTTTGGCGTACACTCGTAGATCACATAATCAAATTTCGGCCCCTGGTTCAAACGGCCATTGTTTGAATGACTCAACATTGTTACATATGGACAAATGCATCGTTAATACGCAACACAACCCGGTATATTTTCGTGTCGCTTTTTACCTTCTGTCGCACGGTAATGATGTTGATGTCAACCATCTTCTTTTATTTATTCTCAAGCCTACACAATCTGATTGTGATCGAACGATCGATATCTCGATGATTAGGCTAGACCAAGCGCGAGGCTTTCCCACGCACATCATCGTCGGTAGGCGCTGAAGCTAAGACCACAGAATTTCAATGACCACATCTGAACCGAGAGGCCTAACATGTTTTTTTTCCCCAGGATTTTGGTTTGATACAATTAACAGTTCACATGTACATTCACGAGCGGGGCGATTTAGTTCGATAACGAAAAGCAGCAAGCTAAAAAACACGTATGAACTGTTATATCAGATAAATCACATTTTTATTTTACGAATATTACACACACACAGAGTGTGGCAATCGATTAGCGGGTGCGAGTGCAATTGCTATAGCCCACGGGTTGTGGTAGAACTGAATGCATATCTGGCGCGTCCCCAAATTGTGGAACACTAAATCTGTGAGTAGTCGTAAACAAGGGGAGCTTGTGCGAACTGGATGAAATCCCGCAGGTAGACGTTTTCGATTGAAAATCGTTTTCCATTCAAAAGCACACACAAGAGATTCGTTGACGAAATATTGCAAAACGGTTCTCGTAGATCGGGTGAACTGAATTCCATTTCGCTTGTTCGCCGAGCTTGGCAATTTGTTTGCAAACGTATCATCACCAGCCGAGGTGACATCGCCAGTGCCTGTGAAGTGGCAGTGTTCTGCTGTACCCGTTCGTATATATATGCGTTTTGATGAATTTGCGCGGGTAGCCATTGCGAGCGCACACCGTGCAACTTCATGAAAAGAAGGAGAAGAAGAGAATCCGAAGGCAAGTGAATATTTTACACTCTCAAACAAACAAGGGTATAATTATTGTTTTTGATCAAATGGAGTTTCATTATATTTATCACCGGTATTAATACTTTAGTTATGGACAATAATTTATATCTTGTCTACTTCGATCTACGTAGTTTCTAGTATGCATAGGTGTCAGTTAAACGTGCCCGACCTTGAGTGTCAAGATTAAATGATCCGAACATAAAAAGCACAAACTTTATCAAGTATGACAACGCAATATTTTCTAATAGGAATGATTCAAGAATTATCCTAGATTATATCCACAAACCCTTGCCACCTCGGATGTTTGCTATGAGCTATTTTTTTATCCGACATATGATCCATTATAGCAACTCTATTGGATAACCAAATGAAAATCCTTTACAACCCTGGGAAATTGCGTTGAATGAAATTTCATAATAATAATCTATGTTTGATATCTAACTCACTAAATTCGAGAAATACCATTTCAATCAAAGTTAACCTTGAAATCAAGGTCATTTTTTGCGCATGGCTTTGAATATTCGTATTGTTGTCACTATAATGAAGTGAGCAGCGCTCAAAACCAAAAGTTCCCGTTATCTCAGTGAAGAGGACAGAAGCAGAATCGCACGAGCACACAAGCTGGGATTTTCGATATCCAATCTTGCCCAATGCTTTAGCGTTAACAAAAGCACAATTTACAGGATAATCAATGGGAAAACCATAACTAGAACAGATTGTGGAGACCATAAACCGAGTACATCCAAACAGGAGTACAACCTGATTCGCATTACTCTGAACAAGCATTGCAGAAAATCGTTGTCTTCTATCCAACGGGAAGATCTTCCCCACCATTCATACTCCCCTTGTGCAGAGATGACTGAAAAAATTTAAGATGCGTCAGGTTTCAGCTGACGTAAAGCCAGCATTGAACGCGCAGCAAAGGTAGGCGCGTATTGCTTTTGCCCGAGAATTAAAATCCCGTCGTGCGTCATTTTGGCGATCGGCTTATTTCACCGACGAGTGTATGGTGTGCGACCAGCCTTGGAAGGCTCACAAAAAGTCATTTGTGGTGAGAATTTCCCAAAAAACAACTTGTTCCACCAAATGAAAGAGTTTCTCACCTGTCGAGATTACTCATTTGGACAGGGATAAAACATGGCCAGCCTTGTCGGTGGACATCAGTCAAAGGCACCAGGAATAGTGGGAAATTTGCATCCAGAATTTCATGAAAAAACCGACTGGAAAAGTTATCGTTTTTCAGGATAGCGCTCCGTGTCATGTTTCATGAGAGGTTGGTAAATTGATTTAGTTAATGAGTCTGGTCAACTTATTATTATTTGCTTTTAGACTCCAGAAAAGATGCGTGACTCCAAGGTTCAGTTCATGCAATTCCCCCTAATAGCCCGGATCTCAACGTGATTGAAAATCTGTTTTCTGTTTTGAATAGAGAGGTCAATATGCTTCTTACACATTTGACATTGGAGGCAAAAGTGCGATACGTAATGGAGTCCAAAATAGAAAATAAGTTCATAAAAATGTTGGTGGATTCGATGCCGAAGAGACTCGAAAAAGGCCTAAACAACAAAGACAGACCAATCGACTATCAGTGTACACAAACTTAACATCTTGCTTATTATCAATGTTAATTTGTTGTAAATAAAAAGGGTTCCCTTCTCTCTAGTTACCTCTAAACTCATCATGGTCTAGGTGAACCACTACTGACGAAATGTGAGTATCCGCAAAATTTGAATTATTCCATCACCTGAGTATAAACCAATGAGGAAAATCACGGATATAAAGACTCTCCAAGGCTTGTTTGTTATTAGTATTGAAATAAAAATTACGCTAGTGAAAATGCTGTTTCACTTCGTGGGCGATCGTTAATTCCCTACTAGCATTTAATTGTGATAGATATATTTGTGATACCGGGGGCCTTTGAACAAATAAATGGCTAACCCAAATATGATCGAACCATTCGCACAACATGAACGATCTTCCACCATGTAGCTAAGCGGCGATAAGGGTTTGAAGGCCCGACCTGGATATTCGCGGTTCGAGTCCTGACAGGGGGACACAAAATGTACGCATTGCTGACGAGTCCCAAACAGGAAAGGAAAAAACTGTCCATTGCGCTCTTTGTGTCGGTCACCAAAAATATTTCCACCTAAATTAAATGCATTTAGGTGCGCTTTGCTTAAAACCTTAACTAAATATTCCGGTCAAGAGATTACGAGAATTAAGTATAAGAAGTGTGATCGGGTACGGGATAACCGAATGAAACGGAAAAGAACTATTGAACAACATGCTGAAAAGGAATGTTGCGAATTGGTTTAATCGAAAAGAGGCAACAAGTGATTAGTTGTTGGCGAATCATTTGTTATAAAATACAAGTAGGGTATTTCAGATGACCCTGACCGAGGAACTGTTCGACCAATCGGATCGATGCATGCGCTATCCGGTCCGTATTGTTTATACCGTTTCAAATGTTGCAATAAAAAATATTGAAAACGGGGTTCCCCACACTGACTATAGGCATCCGCATCTAAAAGGAATACCTTTGAAAAAGAGAAGTGCAAACAATACTCGACTTCGTGGACAACAGAGTCACCTCGAATTGACTTTCGATACTTCAACGTAGAATCGTGATATCCCATCGAAGTCATAATAACCACCTTGACAAATCATTGGACCACTTACAAAGTCTGGTGACACTGTATCAACGACTATGCAGCATCTAGACAGACTATCATTATGAAAATCAATGGGCTTCCACCCCGTGCGCTTGATGCGGTCTCAGATATTACAATCGTCTTCAAACAGAGGTCGTCCCGCACTCAACAGGGCTCGACACAAGCACCAGGGCGTGCCGTGGTTCTGAGAACTTAGTGACCTGCGTCAAGTGCACATTGTCCAACTGTCACATCACTTCTGAAGGTTTGTTATCTATATAGAGAACGTACCACTATTGTTCTCCAGCCTAAAGATCTCTCCTTTCAGATAAGAAAACTAGTCCACTTGTGTTCTGATTTGTCAGCGATGGGAGATTTTGTTCAACAAGGTGTTCTCCGTTATACCCGTTTACTGCTCCCCTGATGTGCTGAAGGACCATTTCAAGTTGTTGATGTGTCGTGGCCTCTCAACGATTAGTCATATTTTCCAAGTTCCTTAACCTGTTCTGACTGACAATATCTGTGGTGCTCATATTGATGGGGGCTTGAATTTTGCCAGCAATATCCTATTTGATTGCACCCATGCTTTACACATCGACCCGTGTGCACGCAAACCCCACCCACCCACCCGTTATAAATACAAACTCATCCGACCTCGAATATCTGCCGACAGAAACTCTTCGGTAACTCATCTTTCCCGGATATTTGCTGAGAAGGAGAGTGTTCATTCTGAGCTTTCCAATCCATCCAGTTGTTAATTCACATTTTTGTACATTTGATGTCCCACTTTTTGCCACCATTGTGACGGTGGACTCATTTTGGTTGGAAACTTGTATATTACTAGCTTAAGCCTCAATAAAATATTCGAACTCGCCTGGTTTGCTCCACTTGACCTTATAAACCTTGCATTTCCGTTAGCCTACAGTCAGACTGACTTACTACTCAGATATCTTTGAACAAAGTCGTGGCCTGAGAACCAGAACGCACACAATACTGCCACCTCTTTACAAAGCCCAGCCTGTCTGACCCACACTGCTAACAATTTACACCGCAATCCGGCCGGTCTATCGAGAACTGCAACGAATCGGACAACTCAACCGCAGTGTTCCTTTATCGAAAACTGGAAGTGAGTCGATTAAATCGTAATGGTAAAAACGTTCAACCACAGGCTCCTCCTCTGTGAACACTTCTCAAATGGTTTATAAAATAGAGCTCAAAACCACTGTCATCTAAAACGCTTGGCAGCCGCGCCAGTAAGTTTATCATGATTGCTTATGTCTCACTAGAACCTTTCAGTTCATGGCGTTTTATTTGATTTGCCTTGCCAGTTTATCTGGGCAGCTACATCTCAACCGATGGATGCATCACGGATGAAGTGTCAGCTCGCATACAGAAAACTCAGTTATCATTTGCTAACTTGAAACATCTGTGGGGCCGTCGCGACATCTGGCTGTCTGTGAATGGGCCAGTGTATGCTGCAGCAGTTCGGCCAGTTTTCCTATACGGCGCAGAAACTTGGCTATTAAGAAAATAGGACAAAGATAAAACTGTCCGTGTTTGAAAATCACTGTCTATGCAGTATTGCACGAATCTGGTGGGGCACCGGACGAACAATGCTGAGGTCAGGCGAAAAGTTTCAATTTTCTCTTCGATCCTACTTTCAACCTTCCCTGTCTTTCTCCTAATGTTCATCCAAGTCGGCAGCCGAAAGATAATAACAACTAAAACCGGTGCACGATAGTACATGGTTGATGATTGTCCAAACTGAAACTTATCTTTAATCCCAACCCGTGGAGGACCTGTTTGCCAGTGTCTCCTCGACACCCCGTGTCTCGGTCGTATTATCAGTCTACCGTCTTCCGTCGCCCGCAAAATCATGTATCGTCTCGAGGTGTAAGCCGAGGAACATCCGGTCGTGCATTTCTGTTCACCCCGCTGCGCAGCGAGAGCCCGGAGTACGTTCGCATTGCACATCGTCGGTTACTAGAGCGCACGTTTACACTAATCAGTGGTGATGAGTGCGTTGACAAGGTGAGCTTAGAAGAGAACTGTTGCCACATACCGGTGAATAAAAGAGAGAGAGAGAAAGAAGTTATACCTTATAACCTCACAGATTGTACCAGTAGCTCGAAATTTTCCATCAGATCATGTGAGACGGTGATGTTGAGGCTCCAACGCGGCTCAGAACGAGATCGTCGTGGTGGGTCAATCATCGAAAGAACTCAAACAACGTGTCGTTCCGCGACTCAATGGTATCTAGGAGCACGGATTTAGTTGTCGGAGTAAATTTCAGTTCTTCATGAGCTCACCCGAATAATTAGGACTCATTTTCAGTGGATGCGACCAATATCCAAGACATCCGAATACCCTATTCGACAGACGTTCCAACATTAAATTCTTCCCCGGTAGGAGCAACCATTAGAGCTAATTCGTGCCAATAGTGCACGATTTCTTGCTCCACTGAACCAAGGACACAAGATGGTAATGGATGGAGGATTACCAGAACGCATGCAACCAGCTGAAATTCGTCCCAATTGGGACCTAGAACTGTGTATTACAATCTGGGTTTTGTTAATGTGCGGTCAACATACGTTCTTCGCATACTCCTCTATCGGTGTTAACGCCAATCAATGTAAGACAAACGAGGATGCTTCAAAAACTCCTTAGACCTTGGCATATTACCTTAGTATTGACTTCATTGTTAAGGCATACATCATCCACGTTCATCGAAGATTTGTGACGGAGAGTTACTGAATCTGATGACTCCTCATTTATGACTCATCTCGTTTGCTATCACTTTTCTATTGCCCTGTCATGTTTCATGAGAGGTTGGTAAATTGATTTAGTTAATGAGTCTGGTCAACTTATTATTATTTGCTTTTAGACTCCAGAAAAGATGCGTGACTCCAAGGTTCAGTTCATGCAATTCCCCCTAATAGCCCGGATCTCAACGTGATTGAAAATCTGTTTTCTGTTTTGAATAGAGAGGTCAATATGCTTCTTACACATTTGACATTGGAGGCAAAAGTGCGATACGTAATGGAGTCCAAAATAGAAAATAAGTTCATAAAAAAGTTGGTGGATTCGATGCCGAAGAGACTCGAAAAAGGCCTAAACAACAAAGACAGACCAATCGACTATCAGTGTACACAAACTTAACATCTTGCTTATTATCAATGTTAATTTGTTGTAAATAAAAAGGGTTCCCTTCTCTCTAGTTACCTCTAAACTCATCANCAATATGCTTCTTACACATTTGACATTGGAGGCAAAAGTGCGATACGTAATGGAGTCCAAAATAGAAAATAAGTTCATAAAAAAGTTGGTGGATTCGATGCCGAAGAGACTCGAAAAAGGCCTAAACAACAAAGACAGACCAATCGACTATCAGTGTACACAAACTTAACATCTTGCTTATTATCAATGTTAATTTGTTGTAAATAAAAAGGGTTCCCTTCTCTCTAGTTACCTCTAAACTCATCATGGTCTAGGTGAACCACTACTGACGAAATTGGAGTATTCTGTACATTCTGAATGATTCCATCAGCTGAGTATAAACGATTCGGAAAGAACACGCCTATAAAGACTCACCAAAGCTCGGTTGTTGCGTATACGATAACACAACTGTTTTACAGGTACACGTTGTTTTAGTTTTGGTTTAACGTATATTCATATATAAATATATATAGATATATATATACCAAACCACATGGGGGACTAGCAGGTTGAGAGAATTGGCTAGTTATTGTATTTCCCGAATGTAAGCCGTATACCCTGATGAACCCTTTTGTGTACGATTTACCTTAAGGGATTTGATGCAGTTCAGTCTGGGAAAGTGCAGCCATCCATTATGGACTTTTTCTGAATGGCAAAGTGCGTAAGGATATTGAACAGAAGAAAATTTCTGCCAATATTGTGGCCAAAAGAATCAAGTTCTTGTTCCTCTACTATGTTCCTCTACTTTGTAGTCTTTACAAGCTAACATTATCGCCAATTACGTGTTCAACTGTATTCATACACTTTTGCTTCATAAAATGGATAGACGACTGTTCACCGGTTACGTTCTCGAAATCACATGCCTCGGTTGACCAGACACGTTCCTAATACAATAATCTTCCGCTCAGATCAGTTTTAGTCCGACTTCTGTATTCGGCCACCGATGTCTCCGAAGCATTGTTCGTGTCTAGTGGGAACATTGCGTGAGCAATGACGAGGTCCCCCGTCGTGTGTTGGGTGTGGATAGTCGTCCTCTAACAGAAGTAATCGCTTGACACCGCCTCCGATGGTTTGGTCACGTGTTTCGTATGCCTGCCCATCGAATACCTTTACATGCTCTCTTTGCACGTGCCGGGCAAGGCTGGAAGAAGCGACGCGGCGGTCAGACCATGACATGACGTAGAGGTATGAGGAAGTCGGCCTCAGCACTGGCTTCGGTTTTTGCAGCTCGCCTTCCAGGTTGGGGCTCAAGGGATGAGGATTTTCGTTGGTTAGAGACGCTGAGGGATATGGCCCGGAATAGAAGTCAGTGGCGCGAATGCTGTACGGTCTGTCTATCGAAATTTCGTACCCCGTTAAAACAAAAACAAAAATTCAAAAGGGTACGGTGAAAGACCCCAAGAAATTGTTATTCCACTTATTGGTAATCTCCTATTCTGACAACTACATTATTTTCCCTTTGCTCTGTACCCCAACCCCTCATGGCTCGTTATTGTTATTGTTAATATTGTCATGGCGTTGGCACCAAGCNGTCTGCCAATTTACTCTGCACCCCAATCCACCTATCCCCTATTAAATGTTATTACCATTATTATTGTGGCCTTGGCTCCAGCCGGTGTTATATATATATATATATATATATATTGTGAAGTGGCCACTTCACTAGCACTGATGATGTCATCTCGGATGGTGATGAAACGTTTGCAAACAAATTGCGAAGCTCGGCGAACAGACGAAGTGGAATTCAGTTCACCCGAGCTACAAGAACCGATTTTCAATATTTTGTCAACTCCATGTGATATTTTTTGTTCATAAATGTCAAGCGCATGATGCGTGGGATTCGACACGAATCACCAATAGCTGCGTTGGAGGCCTTCATTGAACTACTCGAAGGGTTACTTGCTTCAGCATAGTGGAGATGCTCCTGCAAATAGTTGGAGCGCATGGAACTGTGTGCATGAATGCTGGTGGAGAATACTTTGAGGAAATAAAATGCTTATGTTTATGTAACAAATAAAACATTTTCTCAGCCTTCATGAAATCCCATTTTGAAAGCTTTCTTTTTTTAAGGAAGGCGAATAATTAGCATACAATAGTTAAACACAAAATTTGTATAAGCTTTTGTTGAAGCATGATATGTTTAACTTGCGGGTTATTTTATTATTCTAGACAAGTATGAACTAATGACGAAGTACGAATTACCAATTAGAAATCATGGACCAGCAAACAAGGGCACAAGGTACGCACTGGACCACACTGATATTTGCACGTAACCGAGACGCGAGGAAAAGGTCATAGGAATAGCAGTTTGACCAATGTCTTCATCTAGGCCACCAGCACATCTGTGGTGTCAACGAATTTATCTTCTCCATCCATAAGTGACCCTTGTGCAGATCTTCTAGAACTGCCTTGCGCAGTGGAGGTGGGATGATCGATCAGTCGTTGCGGCATAATATTCAATCAGGTTGTACACTGATTTCTTCCCGATGTGGATAGAATGGTAGGGATATCCGCTTCAGTTCTGGGCACCAACCTTCGAATAGGGCTGTTAAGATCTCTGCGTAGTATCGCTTGGTGAATCTGTGTAGGAACCCTATTCGTTTAGACCGGTAATGAACTGTGATAAAAATTTGACTGTGCTGGCAGTTTGAGATGGATGATAAATTTTCCCGGTTTTTTGGTGTACAGGTGAACTAACTAGACAGATCGATCGATCATATATCGAACAAACAGAAGAAAGTGGGTTGAAACAATCCATCCTTCATTTATTCCAATGAAAGAACGAAGTCATACTCGTTACATGAGAGTAGTGGAGAATTTGATTCTGTTTTATAAGAAGCTAGTACTGAGATGAGTGAGGCACAATGCCCGAAAAGATGAGTTGCGCTACATCGTGTACATTGGAAATGAAAATCTGTCTGATCAGCTGCCTCTGTGGCTGAGTGAGCAGTATGCTTGCGTTCTGCCTGTGAGGTCCCGGGTTCGATCCCCAGTTGGGTCGATGGATTCGCACTGCTGAAGAGACCCCACCAGGTTGAAACAATTGTACAGTGTTCTTAGTTTTTCAATTTACGTTTCTTTTACCCCATGCACGCCGAATTATGAAGTCATATTTCCCTCATGTTACCATACACTGAGAGCCTTAGCCGTCTATCATATGCTCATCTCATAGACAAGGAATTTTCTTTCCCGATAAATGTTTCATGGATTGAGTCCTGGATGGGTGAGAAACCAACGTTGTAGAGATAACGAGTGAAAACAAGGACGAACCAGCTGTTCAGGTGCACTGACGTAATCTCTTCATTCTCTTTCATCATTTCTTCAGGGTGTCGAATAAATCGTGTTTCTCCTCCGTTTGATCACAGAACATGTACCCTGGAACAAATCAACGCAACTGCTAATCTGTTTGCCTGTCTGGATTCGGTGAGACCGGCACTGGCACACCATTTTTTATTTACAGATGTGTTACTCTATTGTCATGTTCTTTTCTCGTTCGTGTTTCTTTTTTTACGGTTACGATCAATAATTTACTCACATTTTGTTCCCTCAGACCTGGATCAAACGGTCCACCAATAAGAACAACAACAACAACAACCATATATGGCTGGATAAACCTGGCTGCAAATGAGCAGCTTAGGTAACACACGCACGGGAAATTCGAATATCTCGGTCATGCTAGTTATTTGGGTTAATCGATGTCGGGGGTTCCGTTCTCCACTTGTCCGCTTATGAGCCTACAGTGCCAAAATAGATAGGCACACGTAAACCATACACATACGCACACACACACGCACACACGGTCCGTGTCTCACACAGTCCCAGAAAACATTCACATGAATGAAACAAAGTACAATTTGGGGGAAGTGTGTGTGTGTGTGTGTGTGTGTGTGTGTGAGTGAGTGTGTCGGTGGTATGTATTCACTCACGAGATTCCTTGCCGTACACTTGAAATATTTGAAGTATACTACTGTCCTGAATCACATAGTAGTATCGGCGATTGATTTCGTTAGGGGTTTTCACGTCGGTAACTATTGTCACAACAACCAAACAACACATTCAGAGCTGTAGTCGCATTCAAGGTCAAGACTATGTCTGAACAGGAACCCTGGCTCACAATTGGGACAGCGCCATATCTGACCTGAATCCGGTTCGTTCTGTTCGATATAAATTAAATGTAGATTTCTACTAAATGGGATACGCGAATGTGAATGAATCAATAGACTGGTGTAACTGTACAATCCATTGCTGTTCCGAAGTGATCTAAACATTTTTCACTATTTCTGTAAGCTAAACCATTCAGTTTTGAGGTCAAACTGTCACGTTCATTTGTTCTCGTTAATCTTCGAAAACAAGCCGGTCGGGAGGGAGGGATGATCACAAGTTGCGAATTTTCTGAAGTTTACAAACCGTGGTTCACTTTGGAGTGGACACCCAGCGATTCCCTCTGGAGGCTTGGTGTAATCATCAAATGTTGCATAAAATCATTCCGAATAAGCTGTGCTAAGCTACGGTCAATCAATAACAGAAAAATCCAAAAAAAACAACTATGAACTAGCAGATACAATGTGACCGGCTCATGAATCACACTCAGTTCAAACTGACTGCTCCCGTGCCTTCAATACAGGCTGGTAAACAGATTGGCAATCTCAGTATGATCCCGGAAATACTAGGCATTTGTATAATTTGTGTAAATTTATATGCATGCTATCAATGGTGCGAGACACGGGGAGGCGGGATCGGTTGGGCGATCCAAGACCGTATGGAGAACCTGATTCATGACATAGAGCATAATAATGCTCAAGAATATTTGTGACACACGAGGGACGATTGTGGTGATCCAGGCCTACACAATGGTACCTACCCTGAAGCGGCACGTTCCAGTTTCAGGACATTGGCGATCAATCAAGTTTGAATGCTGACGTCAATGGCACGTGCATGGATGCTGAATACACGTCATTGGTGGATGGTGTCAGCCAATCAAAGACAATGCAGACAGAAGCAAGATTATACAAGCAGTGCTGCAATCCAATTGGTGGATGCCAAGATAGCCAATAATATCCCTTTGTACATATTATTTAATCACCTTCATTTCTTCCAATAAACGAACTACTTACTGCCTTTCCTGTGGCCTTTTCTTCGCGTCTCGTCCTCGTGGGACATTGCGAATCCGTGCTATTGTGGTCCAGTGCTTCTGAGATCCAGTCCGTGATAGCTGATTATCAATTCGGGTCCTGTGATTCCTATTTTGTGGTTGGAGTTCCAAATTCCTTGCGCACTACTACTGCTAATACAATCACTACAACGATACCTGATGTGAGTAGAGAAATCGAGACAATGAGACGCATGGGGAAAGTACTTCAGCGGTACAGCGGATTATGGTACTTGGAAAAGTGTACTGGAAAGATTAACAAAGCACATGGTGGATCGTGAAGTGGACAAGCTAGCAAACGAATTGAGTTGTTTGATGTGATTAAATCTTCTCGTTGTTTAATCACATCTTCACATTCCTTAACTACACATAAACCGGAATAGTCATGCACTCAAGAACGGCCAAACGGTCAGTTGGACTGTTTTTCTAGCTAATCGTTCAAATTGGGCAATAGCTTTTTTGCGGTGATCGAGCAACGAGTACACACGCACCACGGTACAGCTTCCGGTTAGCAAATCAGGAAGCGGATTTTACGACCAATCCTGTGGTCCTAAGCAGCTTCACTCGAATTGGCTGAATGGTAGAAGGCAGGCAAATGAGCCAAATTGTTGTTCATTGGACATTAAAAAATCAACCAATAATTGTTTGGTGTTTTTCGAATTCGATTAACAGTTTTACACAGCTCCTCCTGGTTTCAATTAACTATGTGCTATTCAGTGAGTTTTCAACTGAAATTTGAGTTCACACTATTCAATTTCCCTTCCTATTCCGAATATGATATACCTACAGTGGTAATTTANTTGGAGCTGATTTTTAGCTCTAAATCATGTCTTTTGAATCCCTGTTCACGGTGCTTTAGCTTCTCTATGTGTGTCCCCAACGTACATACATATGCCAGAAATATGAGCAAAGTTCAGCGAGGGGAATATGAATGCAATCATGGCGCAGCAATCGGCTGACCTCAATCAATATCATTTCGTAGGCTGCATTTAAACAGCTCCTAAGTGTCAAGTGGATTTGGACTACTAACCGAACCGGTTAAAGCCCTCACATGATGGATTGGTAAATAGGGATCGAACGATGTCAGACTAAATACTCGGGTGTAATGTTGGCTTTATTAGCTAGATTACGCGTTGGCTCATCGCAGTCCTTCCACAATGAATTATCGGAAATGTGGCGGAGGACCGCCAAGAAGACTGGCATATGTCGTGAAGGAGTTTACTGCGAAGAAAGTCATACCTGTCCATGCAAATTAATGACTCAAGCGTCAACCTTTCGGAGTCAGAATGACACTCAATAAACTGACTGACAGACGAGGTGGTTGTAGACATCCGACCAGATTAAAAACCAGAGAATCGTCAGGAGTGGGGTTTTCGAGCGTAAAAATCCAGATTGCTGACATGAAAATTGCCCGGAAACAGACCGCAAGGGGTTCGTGAGAAAACGCCTGAATTCATCCAAATCGTTGTCCCACGACAAGGCCTATTCCGGGACTGTTGATCGTCTTTCTGTCCAAACTTATTTGAAGATTGAGGCTTCAAAAGAGCCATGTTTACTTGATACATGTGCTGGAGTTTCTTTGGCAAAGTTCCGAGCAACTGAGTGAAGAGAAGCCTGTGATACAACAGAGGAGACAGTTGGTAAAAACAGGCCGCAGTTAGACGGCGCAGCAAATCGGATTCTCCCACAGTTCCGTCAGATCGCAAGACAAAAACGATGAGCAAGTTAAGAATACATGTGAAATGGGAAACAAGTGTCAGCATCCAAGTACGAGCAACGTGTCGGAGGGAATGTAAGCTATCAGGGTTCAAAAAAGTTACGTCCCAGTTGGAAAGAACCATGTAGAATTGGGAAAGGAAAGCATACAGTGAATAAACTTCAGGAGATAAACGACGAAAAGTTTGTTTCAAAATGGTCGTCACAAATCAAACTCTCGGTTAGATCTTACAAAATCGTCCGGTGAACCAACCGACATTTTCAACCGGAGACAAATTTGTCGAGATTTTGAGAAGAGAGGCATCATTGATGTATACTTTTTGTGCTTTTTCATTTTACTCCCCTTTATTGAATATATCAACTACAATTTCCACGAAGGGGGAAACGGCCAATTAAATGGGGCTATTATTCAACACACAATGGGGAAAGTCTGGCAAAGTTCATTTTCGCTGGTGAAAAAGGGTATTTTCGAATGCTACTGACATTTGCGAGTGAGTGCCAGAAACCATCTTCCAGATGCACATTGCTTGCTATATTTTTTCAACAACATAAGGTTTACTCATGATTCTAAGGAAAAAAAGACGTGGATTTTTTTATTGATCGTTACTCCTATGACGAGGTTTTGATAAAGGATAGCACGGAACATACCTGCTTTGTGTATTTATAGTATTCAAAGTGTGTATGGATTGTGGATCACAAATCAGTGGCAAATGAAGCATAGAATCGCAGTGGCAAAGTTACGTTGAAATCTCGCGTTACCCAGATGCAGGAAAAAGGCCACACACAGGTAACGGTTGGTTTATTGAGGAAGATCAATATAATTGAATAACATGTAGAAAGGAGTTTTACTGGTTCTCTGCTTCTCCACCAATAGACAGTTTGGATTCCTGACTACATACACCGTCTGTCTGGGTTTCACGATTTCTGATGTTTTTTTTGAACGATTTGCCTGGAGTTCGTTGTCCAGAAATTGTAACGCGTCACTTTTGGCTAACGCTATCCCCTAGGCTAGCTAGGATCACCACAGTATTTTTAACTTGTCTAGGAGAGCACACTGCTGTCCAGTAGAGCACGTAGAGCCTCGGTTCAACTCTCGCTTGGAAGACCGGTGCAGCTGGTTCGTACGGTCCAAAACACCAATTATTCCCCGTTTCTTTATGCCATATTTGATCAGTTGGCGTATGTGAACGAATTGTTTATTATTTATGTTTTACTGTGTACGGTGCAATCCTGTCGTCATACATACGGCTTTCTCGTCATTCCTTTCGCTCACACCAATTTCGATTGATATACACTTGTTTCAATCAACTGTTCCATTAATTGTGCCATCAAAGAACCACGGACACCGTATAACCGTTTCATGCATTCCAAGCCAAATATAACATTCCGAATTGTAACTGTGCTGTGCCTCTTTTATAACACTTGGGTTCCATTATGCCTGATAAACTTAATTTGGATCTCTTCCCCGAACCAGTCTCGTCAGACCAATGATGATTATCTTGATGTAGTGCATATGCCACATGTTTTGGTCACCCCCGGATCCTTCATTGCAACCCCACGAAAAAGTTGTGGATAGGAAAAGCGAGACAGCTCGCGTTGCATAGATTGGCGAAGTGTACACTATGCATTTGAAGCCGTAATTATTTCCGCGTCGTTCACTTCTTCCCGAACTTGTGTTCTCGGCTGAACGTCGCAGTTGAAGCTGACAGTTTTCGCTTTGGCCGGTCGGGATGCTTGATTTCTTCTTATGTTTCCCGCAAACCCCCAACCTGACGCGTGCAGGCGGATCAAATACTCTTTGGCTTCGTGTGTTTAATCAGTCCAGCAAAAACTCAGATCCGTGACTATAGAGCATTTTTACAACAAGTCACAAAGGTCAAAACAAAGCGATTTCACCAAATGCATGTGAAGGTGAGGGTGGTGAATTAATGTGTGTGTGTGTGTGTGTGTTGTCATCATACTTCACCAACTGACTGAAATTCGACGGACTAAAGTGCAATGAAATCGGTTGACCGTGTGATTTCGAACCAGCAAATCTTTCGGTTTTTCGCGCATCATGACTCATAACGGTGCCACTGGTATCAAATCACACTGGCCGTATACAATCGTATCAATCAGGCGACAACAACAAGGAACGGGGTCAAGTTCAAAAATGGAATGTTTTTGCGGGGTCAACGACGTTAGTGTCTGTCGGTTGAATAATAACAAACAAAATTTCGAGGAAGTTTATAGATTGAGAACGCGCGTTCAGAGACGATTAATTGTTCTCATTGATTCAGCTTTTAGTCTACACGGATCACTTAAGGAATTGACATGTTAAAAAGAAATACATATTCAGTAACTCAAAGGTGACATTGATCGATAGGGATGAAGAGAGATGTGGGGTGAGTAGTAATAAAATGTCTTTTTACTTCCTTTTTCTATTTTTTGAACATACAAATGTAGAGTCAACTATCAGGAAGGGGCTGTGGCCATACAAAGGCTGCCTGGGGAAAATACAGATATAGGGAAGACGGGCGGCGGTGAAGCGGTTTGAACCCGGAACACTCAGGTCACTATAGTTGGTGACCTAACACCACTTGGCCACCACCGCCCAAGTACGACGTGTTTCATCCCACTTTACTTATAGACCACCGAAACACTGCAATCAGGTTGTGATTTGTCATACGTGCGATTGACCTTCTGTCATGGTAATTGAATGAAAGTTTGACTTTCAAAACGTTATGGAAAATGGTTGCTTGGAGGCTCACCTGAACTGTTAGACAAGTTAAGGAAACGAGATGGTTAGGAAGATCAGCGTTAATCATCAGTCAAAATTCGAGTCAACCTCATTTGTTGTTGTTGTTGTTGTTGTTGTTGTTGTTGTTGTTGTTGTTGTTGTTGTTGGCCAAACCTGTAATCTGCGATACAGCAATCTCAAACTCATCACTTTGTGGTGGTCACTTTGTTATATCTCGTATAAGTCATCTTCATCTTCATCTTCGTGCTGAGAAAGGAGAGGGTGCCCCGTGTGAGCCTCTCCACCGCCGGTACCAATAACAACCCACTCAGTGGTCTGCAAGCTGCCATCGTCTCACCAAGTGCTCGTCGAGACGGCGTTTGAAACGCGCCTCGTTCTGCTCCTCCACCACCTCCGATGGGAGTTAATTCCAGAGGGAAGTCGCCCTCCGGGAAAGGCGATAGACCAGAGGAAGCCCCCTTGACTCAAGGTTCTGGAGGGTGAGCCTGTGACCGCGCGTCCGGTTGCAATCTCGCAGTGGAAACATAGCACGTAATTCCGGTCCCAGATCACCACGTAGAATCTTCCACAGGTAGATCAAATCCCCCCGGAGTCTCCTGTAGCTAACGGGGTAGAGTTCGAGTGTCTGGAGCCGACCTTCATAGCTGATCCCGTGAAGTCCCGCGACGAGGCGGGTGGCTTAGCGCTGTACCCGTTCCAAGTTAGCCATTTCGGAAAGCGTGTAGGGGTATACAGCGGGTCCACCGTATTCAAGCCGGGGGCGAATATGGGAGGCAAACAGCTTCTTGAAGGCTGTGAACGACAAGCCGTCAAACGACCGACGGATGGCACCTAGCATACTCCTTGCCGTAGAACATGCTCGGGCGGTGTTCATCTGTGTCTTCATGGATGCGGAGGTAATAACTCCCAGATCCCTCTCGGTGGTCGTCGAACGCAGTGGGACGTTGTTCATCAGGTAAGGAGTATTCGGTGTATTCCGTCCCAGGCGCATATGAGCGCATTTTGACGAGTTCACTGGAAGTTCCCAGACGACAGCCCAGCGATGCAACTTATCCAAATCCTCTTGGAGGGCACGGTGGTCCTCTGGTGTTCTCATGGCTCTCCACAGTTTCACGTCATCCGCGTAGAGGAGGCAAGATGAGCTCAACTGGGAGGGTAGGTCACTCACGAACAGGAGGAACAATACAGGTCCGAGAACATAACCCTGTGGCACTCCACTGTTGACAGGAAAGCTACACGACTCCGTCGGGGCAACTCTAACAGTAAACTTCCTTCCGACAAGGAAATCCTCAATCCATGCTACTAGAGGGTCCGTGACCCCGTAAGCCATAAGCTTCTCCAACAACCGTCCACGTGGCACCTTATCGAATGCCTTGCTGAAGTCAATGAAGATGACGTCCGTTTCATGGCCGAAGGCCTTGGTAGACGCCCACTGCTCCCAAGCAAGTAGTAGATTCGAGACGTAAGATCGCTACGGACGGAACCCGTGCTGCTCTGGACAGAGAAGATCATGTGGTAGGAGGTGGTGTGGAGTCGCTTGGCGAGTACAAGTTCCATCAGCTTGATGGCCACACAGGTGAGACTGACCGAGCGGTAGTTGACGGGGTCCCCACGGGCTCCTCCTTTGAAGAGGGGGCGTACAGNGGGGGGGGGGGAGGGTAACCTCCCCTCGGTCAATGATTGTTCGAACAAGACGGCTAAGGTAGGTGCAATGACCGGCACCAGCTCCTTCAGTACGATGGGATGCAGTCCATCCGGATCCGGTGACTGGTACGGTTTCAGAGCCGAAAGTGCATCACACACCTCGTCTACCGAGATGGCTTGCAAAAACAGGAGAGGCGCAGAGCACGACAGTGCGGGGGGGAGGGGTCGGTGATGTTTCGGTGGCGTAGACAGATGCATAGTGTTGCGCAAAAGCTTCCGCCTTGTCAACATCGGTTTCTGCCAGGGCACCGTTAAACTCCAGCGATGGTACTTTGGCCGTTTCACGCGTGCGGCGATGGAGGTATGCATAGAACCGCTTCGGTATAAAGGCCGCTTCAGATGCCAGAGCTTCCCCGTACACTCGCCGTTTTCTGGATTTCATTTCCGAGCACGCATTACGCAGCAACTTGTATTGGTCATAGTTAGATCCGTGATCGCGAAGCGCTTTCCACACCCTGTTTCGACGCTTAAGCATCTGACGTAACTCGCGGTCAAACTAGGGGGGGAGGGGGGCCATAGCGTGTGACCGAAAGCGTTTAGGAGGAGAGAAGGCTGCCACCAATTTAAGGGTGCCGTCCCGGAAGGTAGTCCAGGCAAGATCTACTCCCTCAGGGCAAGTAGTCACCCAGAGGAGGGACTGCGCTGCAATCCTCATGCCATCGTAGTCAGCTTTCCAGACATTGGGTCCGGAATGTGGTCGAGAGCGATACGGAGCTCCATGTCGCCAATGCACCCACAGGGTCGAGTGATCGCTCGAACCGAGTGGCGGGAGGNGAAGGGATAGCACCAGATCCAGGACTGACTGGGCGGAGTCGTTGATCCTGGTGGGCTCGCGGGAATGCTGATGCAGGGTCAACTGGTTCGATACTTCGAGGAGGTCCCTGGAGAATTGTCCGCTCCCGGTAGGCAGCGGTTTTCGTCCCAATCGATTAGGGGCACATTGAAATCACCCAAAATCAAACAGTGGCCGTCGCCAGCCCATCGCCGCATATCGTCCAGGATGGCCACCGGGGCTGTCGCTGGTGGTCTGTAGCAGACCCCTATCGTCGTGTAGCCGTTGCAACACACTTTGGTTTTGCACCACAGCGCTTCTCCCTGACCGTCAGGATCCGCGTAACTGTAGAGGTGAGTAACCGGTATACTTTCGCGAATAAACAGCATGACGCCCCCACCCATCCTTGGTTGAGCACGGTCCGAACGGAATGACGCATACCCCGGGAGCGAGACCTCAGATTCAAGAACGTCGGGGGCAAGCCAGGTTTCGGTGACGGCGATGGCCACCGGGAAGTGCTCCACGACAAACGCCTCCAACTCGTCTCGTTTGTTCAAAACACTACGTACAATGGCAGACGCTATGCACTCGCGGCTACGCCTGTCGATGGCAGCCGATGATACGTTCCTCCAGTTTACATCGGAGGAGTCTCTCTGTTTGGTATTGCAAGAGGGTTCCACCGGAAATGTGGGCGCCTCCTCTGGACCCGAAAATCCCGGATGAAGAGATCTTGTTCACCACTTGCTCGGCGCTCATGGATCTCGGCTAATGCCTGCTTCAGCTTCTGCCGTTCGTCCGCGTCGAGGTCTCGTAGTAGCCTGACGGGCTCCCCTTTCAGGCAGAAGGCACGCTGGAATACAGACTTGGTTTGCTCCATCGATCCGAGGACGACTTCCAGTGGACGAGGGGCGCCGCCCTCTCGTTTGGCTCCTAGTCTGAAAGCGGCCTTCGCTCGTATCGCCTGGGATTGTGTTTCCTCGCCAGGGACGAAGAGTCTGTCCAGGACTCCTCGAAGCAAGGATATGTCTGCGTTAAGCCGGGCTTGCGCCGAGGGTTCCGTGGACTCCGGCATATTGATAGACAGGAAGCATTGCCGTCTTGAGGGGCGTTCCCGTCGCAGGTCTCCTGCAACGGCCGGTCGGGGGACTGGCCTGGGGTTGGGGGGCCCTCAGGATGCCGGCTGGGTCAAAGGGCGTTCGGTGACGCTGGTCACAGCACTGTTGGGGGAATGCGAGGCAGCAGCAACTCGGGCGTACGATCTGCTGTTGGCGTTGGGCAACGAAACTGGTGGCTCCGGCAGTGTCTGAATCGCCGCAGGGGATCCAGACTCAATCACTGCCGCTGCGCGGCTCTCACTCGAGGTTGGTCGCACGTTGTTGATTGCACGCCTGCGTCTCGGTCGTCTCTGCTCATCGGCGGTATCTGTCGGCGGCGCCTCCGCTGATGCGGACTGCTGCGCACACTCCACCAGCCCACTTGCGCTCGGCAAGGGCAGCACTCCTCTGCCTACACTCGATGTATTGAATGTTGGGAGACAATCGTCACATACAAACTTCAAATTTGGGAAGTCACACGACTGGAGGGCTGTATACATGTCTGGCGGCACGCTGGTACATGTAACATGACGCCAACATTGACACATGTCACATAATAGGGCCTTCACATGAGGGCCGACGATCCTCTTTCACTTTGAGCACGGAGAGTTTTTCTTCGTGTCGTTGATGCACATAACTACACAGTAAATCAACAGGAGGAAGTACACAAGACACAGAAATATATTTTCCACGATAACGGTGAACTCAACTTGGTGTAGCGCAGGTCAAGGTCAGTTCTTCCAATAAGTAGGCAAGTAGTGAATTAAGCAGTAATTATATTTGCAGTATGTAAACGCAAACGTAGTCGGTCCGTAAGCCGATGAGCAAGCAGTGCGTCAACACGCAGACAGGCAGGCACAGAACTGGCGCAAGTCTTACCAAAAGGAGTGTCGTCACGCTGGGCAGTCAACGAACCAATCAATGAGGAGAGATCACTACTGACCTCTGATTCGATGAGGCTGATCGACCTTGTAACAGGGTAAGTCCGCATGGCGTGCGTCAGTGCGTGTGGTGGCAGGCCGCAACGGTTGAACACGTGATGCGCGGTAAACGTTTCACTCGACCGCATGCCAGTTGATTATCCATACTAGTGATCATGTTACTTAACTGCAGATTACACAGAATCCTTTAGAATTCACGCCCGTTATATTACGCACATTGAGCCTTTTTCGCGAATGTGAAATCGGCGAAGACCAGGCCAGGTTTCATGCATGGCATGGTTGTATCAGCTGCTAGAACACTATCACATACGTAGAAGACGAACTATCGACGCGGTTTTGGACATCAGAACGGCCTTAGACTCCGCCGATCGCCCTGCACTGTTGAACTGTTTGCGGGGATATGGAGTATCCGAGACATTCGTCGGTGATTCGGAACACGCTGAATCGTTTGGGAATTGCTGTTTCTTGTTGCACCTTCAAAGTACAAGATGTAGTTGAAAGATTGCAGAAACTTGTTCCTGCACGTTCGTTGGGTAACGACCCATTGGAAGTAGTCAAAAG
>UZAN01048651.1:10323-23690 GCA_900618425.1 Echinostoma caproni | reverse complement strand
GGCTGGGGTCGTTTAGAATCTTATTGGCAAGGATCATGCAAGACTTCATATGACCATTAAGAAGTTCTGTGATTAATGACTAGGCAAAAATTAAAGTTATACGGCTTATTATCATTGATCCACGACGGACAGTTTTAAAATTTTGTTTCAATAGACCGGGAAACACTACAGGGGCGCAGTAAAGTAAAATAGAGAGAACGCATTACTTAACAAAAGAGAACAAAACTTGTTGGGGAGTGCGAAATTGTCTGAGTTTTCGGAACTGAATGGAGAGGCGCATAAGTTTTCCCATACAGTTCTGAATGTGTGTCGACCACTGAAGTTTATTATCTATAGTAACACCCAGATATTTGGCTGAGGTCACTCTAGACAAAAGGTTACAATTAAGGGTTACAGAATCTGACGAGAATATAGAGCGAGAAGAACTAAAAATACACTCCAAGCACTTGGATGTGTTAAGATTAAGGCCAGACTGGTTTGAAAACTGTTCGATTCGGGACCGATTTTCAGTGAAGAAAGAAAACTCTGAAGAAGAGCGGTGCTATCCAAAACTTAAAATGTGCCATCCACACTAATTACATCCCACACAGATCACCCAGATTAGGAATGACACAAACGGCAGTGTGGCAGTCTGAAGTAGCTGTTCACCTCGAAAGAAAAATGTCTCATTGAGGATGGGAGGTTGTAGGTGTGACAAACAGAAGTGGTCGGGCACGGTTTGCAAGTAGTACCCATCACAATTCCGATAAACTTGTTCCGTCCACCCCACCCCGAATTTAGCTGCACAGAGTCCATCAGAATAGAATGGAATAGAAAGGTATAAGTGATTAGGTATGCTAGTAGATCAAAGATGAACATCGGTTATGAGCAGCTGACAACCTTAGATGGTTGGATGCTCCTCTGGCTGTGGTGACCATATTGGTGAAATAGTCGTTCAACTACCAGTCGAACAGACCAAAACTGTTGAAATAAATAAGTGTTAGCAATTCCAGTTGATCATATTTCAACTAGTTTCTATATCTGTTATTTTAATTTCCTACTTCTGGATAACAATAATACTATCACGTGCAATAACATAGGGGATCGGGGTGCAACAAATCAGGAGCTACCTGAGGTCAGATAGAAGACTATTTCTAAATGGGCTCAGTGCATTCACCCCATTAATCGCTGTAAGCTTCCAACCGACTTCAATAATTTTCACGCCGCTTTCATTCCCAGCTGAACGTCAGCAGAATGTCTCGAAAAGACCCACGATGGTAAATGATTTTTGACCTCATTGACACCCATTGTCCTTCAGACACAACATCAAACAATTTCGTGCTTAACACTCGGTCATTTCCACTTTTGATCCTGTCACATTTCTTAGCCTACACAAACAGTACCTAATGATCGTGCTCTGTGGTCTCTTTGCCCACAATTCACACATTCGGCATTTACTTCAATGGGTTACAAATGATAGATTTTCGTGACGTACATATGAATTATAGTGATAGATTTGCTTAGGAGATCATTGAAAGTCGTCATCATCTGCTTATCTTTCTAAATCCCGTTTTCGTACCGCCAGTCACTCCAAACTTCGACTACTACCTTGAGAAATTAGTTCATGCAGAACTCTCCTGTGCTGTACCTGACTGGTACGCTTTTCAACAGGCACAAGGTACACGCTGATTTACTCACTAGTTTATCTCTCTCTCTCTCACACACACTCTCTCTCTCACACACACACACACTCTCTCTCTCTGAAGGTAGAAACAGAACACCGCGATAAATGGGAAATCACACGATTTGTGCCACAGGGAAGCGTAAATCCATATCACAAGGTCACAATGCAAAGGTACAATCTACAAGGTGCCAAGTTCCAGTTGGCCCGGCTGCCAACAACACCGGTGAAAGAACGATTGCCCCCCACCTCCGCCAAATCGAACTGCATTTATCAATTCAAGTGTGGATGATCGGTCATCTACATAGGCAGGACAGAGAGGAGGTTACGTCACCGAACGGGCGAATATGTCGCGGTGTGGCCTAGGAAGGCGATGGAGGACAAGTTTGTCATCATTACTTCATCAAATGAGTAGAAAAGACTTAGATCTTCAACAACACAACATTTATTCCAGAAAAAATGGTGTCACTCCAACCCACATATTTACAGTCATTTATACAACACAACACACACAAAGTTAATGAAATTTGCCGAAGCTCTAGCCATTCATACGCTCACACCCAATCTTTGCAAACAACGTGAATGGTTGGTCACACAAGCTTTGGCTTCGTGATAGACCCTTACCCTCTCCCATTCTTTGTGTTGCTGTGTCGTGTTGTCCGTTGGGATTAGCGACCTTATCTTCGTCTCACAGTTATTATCAGATTGACTACAAATTAACATTGACTGCACGTGTACAGATGCAGCAAAATGATCATGGATACATTGTGCAAATCCATGTTTCTGGCTTCTTTATTCAAATTTGTGACAGTGTTTCCAGTAGAAATTTTAAATTTCATTGTAGTGTGGCGAATATTGCTCCATCCAGTAATGTGATATACTAAGGAAAAACTCATAACAACGGTTCAGCGTTAGCAACAGGCGTTGCCGATCTGCCAATTGTCGAAGCCGGTTTTGATTGCACTCAGTCCACTAGCGTGTCAGGAAATCAGACTGATCTTGGGCATAACTTGTGCCAGTCAATTTCGGTAGTGCGTAGAAATGTGGTGCTCTGGCCACACCTCTTTTGAATTGTGTAGAGGTAAGCAGCACATAGAGGAATCGTCTCTCTCGCTATTGGTCACTCTGTCCTTTGCATCTCGATAAATTGGAATCTCATGGGCCAATGAATTAAAACAAAATAACTAAGAGAAGTCCCAACCTCAAGAGGCTGAGAAAGGCAATGAAGAAAGAACCGGGATCAGTGTTACAAATTTGAATCTGCGAACCCATCACCGGAGTGGCTTTGACTGGCAATGAGGTCAGTACACACAGGAATTATAATACAATTTACTAACATATAGGTCGAATATATCCCGATCAGGTATCGTGAACTTCTAGGGTCGGAACAGAGTATAAGACTCCTACGAGTCTGGTATCGAGTTAGTGCTTTAGAGGTAAAGGAATTTCATCACTGTATGTATCCAAAAGGCAAGAACACGCATTTGATGAATAATAAGACCTTAATAGTCGGGGAATTGTTTAATGAACGGCAGTAGCTGTTGATATCGTATGCACCCTAACTGTTGGATCTTTAGAAAATTTAAACTATTCCTCTCTTCGAGATCTATTTGCATGAGTTGCGAATCTGCATTCCAAAAACTGTCGTACACGAACTGAGTTTAGCGTATCTCTTGGCAGTATGATTGCAGAAACATCCGATGATCAAAGACAATGGCCGTTTTTACTCCGAACTGAGAAGCATCGTGCAGTGACACAATAACATTTTAGATTCCTTCATTTTACAATTATTGTTTTTAGTAAGAACACTGTACCTCAAATTATTGGATGGTACTTCGATTCTCGCATCTGAAAATTGCTTTGTCCACGAAACTCAATTTATTTCAATAGGGTTTAAAACAGGACCAGTGAATGAACACGTTGCAATAAATACATGTTACTGCCGTTAGCATATTTAGGATGAAATTGCCTTGATGGGAAAGCATGGAACCCCACTGATCTTCCTGAATTCCAAAGGGAAGAAAATTGTTCAATGTTCAGGTTTACAATTCAGTGATCTGTTTTCATTCGAAAATCTCTAATCATGATTTACTGTCTGAAAAACAGTACCCCAAGCCATCACACAGCCATCACCGAAGGCTTAAAAGCTGAAGACTGGGCCGCTGTTGATAAGATGTGCCAGAAGCAATTAAGGCCGTTATATTTCTCCATGTTAAACTTTCGCGTCGTTAAGTATCATGTTGGTTCATTGAGTGTGCCATTCAGGGCGAACGTTTTACCCGTTCGACTCAAACAGAAAATGGTATTCCGTGATCTACAGTAATTCTCTCACTGTTTTATATCCTACTTGCGCTGCACTTCGTAGTACTTGCTGTACGCAGCAAGAATCTCTGAAACTTTGAAACACCTGTCCTTCGGTTAGACGCAGCAGTTGAAAGTTACCTCATTCCTTCTCAGTTGCATAACAGCTTGTATCCTTGGGAAAGTTGCTGATAGCTTTTCTTGATCAGCGAAACATCCCAGAAATCATGCTAGTGGTTTTACTTCAATCCTTTTAGGCAAGAAATTCTACCTGTGCCAATCCGTACAGCGTTTTCGTGGGTGAAAGATTTATAATTCAATAATTTCATTCCATTTACTGCGGGAGCTCTGTTCATCGACCACTCCTAATATGAAATGACATACCACTGATTAGTACTCCAGACAGTTACTCATTCTGACTAACTATTGAGCCATGGCATGCATTTCTTCGTTCTCTGGTGGTGCGCGAAAAACATGGTACAAACTTGGCGGGCATTATCCAGGATAAAATCGATTTCACTATCAAAGGTTAAATCTGCATAGATCTATAGAGGCAATATGGACAATACCTAAGTAAACCAAATCATTCCATCATCTTTCGTGAATGTGTTCACGAGAAATTGCGGAAGAGTGTGGGGCGTGGTGAAGCATTTTGTGCATTTGGTTTTAATCACATGGAAAACAGAAATACGTGAAAAACACAATGGAACAATCCCAGTTTAGTTAGCGTCGATGTATCTTCTTGAAGAAACTACAGCAATTNGAAGAAATTTCGTTTCATTGGTTATGATTGTTGTTTCAATCGTTTTTTCTGTAATGCGCATCATATAAATACCATGCTCAAAGTCAGCGAATGTATATGCAAGCAGATGGACAGCTCTTTGAGATGAATTCCTGAAACTGACAAATATCATTGAACAATAGATAAGTCAGAAGAGCCACAATGTTCGCTGCATAAATGCATCCAAGTAAGTATGCTGCAAATCACCTAGTTATTGGTATCTTTCAATCCAATAGATTTGTTAATTTCATGGAACAGAGGATATAAAGGAAGGTGGCATGGACGTGGCCATTCTTCCTTTTTAGACGTTTCTTAGCTATCAATCAGAGACACTTTTTCACCTTACATATTCGGCATCCACAATACTATTTCTTGGAACACACATTTTTATCACAAACATTCCGAATGTCATCCGAGTCCACAGCCAGTCGCAAGTCACCACGATGAACGTCCCCGTAGTGTGCAAAACATACACATCATGGATTTCATTTCAAGGGAGAGGGAATGACACATCTGCCGGCAGAACAAGTGAACACAATCTCGTGTAAGGGAATGGGACATCAACCCTCGCCTAAAGTTCTCTCAGTTGATTACGACGACTGTGCATCCGCTTTTACAGTCTATGTTGTTATGTTCTGCCTAGACTTACGATCGATACGAGTGCCTCTTGCCTAGCCCTTAACAATACTACGGGCACGACCGCAGAACAACAATCATATCGTATTGTATGGTCAGGATGCAATGTGTAAATATAACTGGGTAAGTTGTACGTACGGGAAGGAAATGGTGACGCACCAATCAGATCGCGTCCTTGACACTCCGATTGGTCGATCGGACGACAGCTGCCTGATTCGCTCTAGTCAGCCTACCCCGAATCGATTCGCCTTGGGCGTCGCGAGCGTGCTTGCGGTGTGACACGGATCCGTGCACGGCTTAACGGGTTCTGTGCGGTCCGTCCTAACATATGTGCAGTTCGGAAAACAGCAGCTTTGAGAGATATGTTGGAAGTATAAGACAGCCAGACCAGAGGAAGTCTCGTGTTTTGTAATTCAAACAAAGGTGATAATACTGCACATCAGATTACTCTATGCATAACCAAATAAAAAGCTTTATCGCAAGGAGACGGATATTGACCTACAATCATAGAAGTATGATGGATCCTCAGGTTGCTGGGATACAGTTGATTCGTAAATCTTTATCTCCTGTGAATGCTCAAAAACAGCTGATCTCTCCATTTATGAACTTTTGTCGTCTTTACACAATGCTTTATAGATAGCCTAGAATTTAAGAACCGAAAAAGCAAGGTGAAAGAGAATCACTTCACAATCTCTATCCTCAGATTCTTCTGCCAGCATGCTAGTTAAATAGACTGAGTGATGAGACCTGAGTCAGACCTAATGCATTTGTTTCCTTATTAACCAAAATGGTCGTCAGTTCTGCATGCTTACTAATTCTTAGCTGTCTGATTAAAGGCACTATATGCATTTCACCCAAAGCTCTAAATATGACATAATCATGATCTGATTCATGAGCACATCTAGGGCTAAATTCTCTTTCAAATTAATGCGGTATCATGCATACTGCAATTTACTCTAGTCACCGCAAGTTTCTCTCTGCAGGTTCACCAGGATAACATGACGATTGAAATAAATGGGACAGGTGCTTTCTCTAACCTGTTTTTCCTTCATTCGTGTTGTTACCTCACGCACTGAGGTAGCCTTTCACTCCCAATTTCCCATGTTCATCACCTCAGAGGGGTTTGCAGGCAAAATACAACAACAGCAACACAGATAGCTGGAATCGCTGAACAGAAACAGCGTGATAACCCAATCGGGTGTAAATTATCGATCATTGGCACCATTGAGTAAGACTATTATTTGCAGATTGTCCCAAATGAACAATTTTCATCCTGCATCTCGTGGGCCCTCAATCCTTTCGAATTCCCCAGTTACGCAAAAAGGAAATGCTTGTCCTCTGAGTTAAACGTTGTGCGTCTTGGACTACATTCATTTTAGAGAAACGCGCGCGGAGTCAAATAATTCCAATAAAACGACGTTTAGTTCCAGGCGATGTAACCAACTCATATTCTTCCTTCCCGTACTGTTCTAATCTCATTTTTGGATGAGAAATCAGCAAGGCTGAAAGCTTGTATATAACTCGCTAAAGCAATACAATGATTTTGGCCATTAGTTCTGACGAACTACCAGAAGGACTTGAAGATACTTATACAAGATCGGCCCTAAACCACTGGGTATCCCTATCTTGCATAATTCTTTCAGATAATTTCATTTATTGAATACAGAAATGCACATCAGTAGGTTTGTTGCTTGAATGCTGTGTCAACTGTTCCAATTCAGATTCAACCTGAATGTACAAATATTATGTCTACGCTCACTAACACAAGTGAACGCAGTTCGAACCGTAGCTCCGTTGGTAGAAAAATCTCGCATGCTTGAAGAGCAGTGGGTGTGTCAATCAATCACGGCTACGGCAAAGCGACGCGAGAAGTGATAAAATAGCAATCGATAGGGAAGACAAACCGGATGATAATGGGAATTAGTCAAACCAACGACCTCGAAGCCAGCAGGCTTTAATCGATGCTATCGATTGGTCAGAGATCACGTGCAATCAGATCACGAGCATGAACGTAGCAGTTTTCAGACAGATTCCTGATAGCTTACTATCATCTGTACCAGTGTCTTGTGCATCGTATCAGATATTAATCACACGAGATCCATGGATGGAACGTTTGTCACCAACGCCTCTGTGTTTTGGTTTTCATTCGTCGTGGCTAAGACATGTTAATTTCCTCATATCAGATATTGATTCTGATTTGACACATTGGGTCGTTGCACGAGTATGCTGCCTATTGCAAGCATGATTGTGGATTTCTTGTGTCCTCAATACTTCAGTACAGCCAAAGTTTAAATATTACAGACAAACTATTTTCGGACATGAATGTTTTGGTCAAAACTGGTCCACATGACAATGATTCATGACTTCATCCAGTTCTGAATGGTTCGACGGATTTCCGTGTGAATATGATACTTTCGTTGGCACGTTAGAAATAATAAATAAAATCCCGAACGGAATAATCAGTTGTGGTCAACCTTGACCGCAACTGACTGTTCAATCCGATAAATGACTAAAATACCTTTATCGCGCACAGAATCGCATGACAACCAGTCCGGTGAAACGAAGTGAGTCAAAAGGATACAAGTAAATCTCTCAATGCGGGTCGAGCGGACAGTTGGTTCGTAATTGCCCTCGTGGTTGTGCTTCCGTAAGTCAAGGAAAACGGCTATCAAGAATGCTGGTTGTACGTTCATAAATAAAATCCAATCCATTTCACCAACTTAAATGCACCGGAAAGATGTGCTATCAAACAAGGACCTGATCACTGAAGTACAATACCAACATGTTACATTTTAACTGTCTCTCTGGGGTTTTTAATCAGTTGAAAAAGTATTTCACAGTGCGTGATTCGACTTGTTTCTATTTTATTCTTCCGTGTTTTTTTCCTTTGAAGCTCACAGCTTAACGTGAAACTATTTAGATAAACAACGTCACACAGCTGACTCTATCAGATCCGGAAATGTCAGAGCTTTGACGGAAAAATAGCAAAAGTTCAGAGTTTGAGACCGGGTCCATTTGTGTGTGTGTGTGTGTGTGTGTGTGTGTGTGTGTGTGAACTGGGCGCGTCCGAGGCATTTACAACAATCTGTCGGCAGGCCTACAAGCCGCACTGTTCACTCGTGGTAAGTGAACAGCTAATGCCAATGAAAAACGGCACTCCTGAGCGAAAACAATTGTCAAACAAAACGGACATGTACGGAGTTAAATTTTCAAAACTGACAGAATGTGAATAAAAGTGAATACCGATAAAACCTGTCCCCTTAACTGGGAGCTGTCGAAAGAGAGTTTAGAGACAGTCGCACATTGATGGAAGACATTTGATTCCGAATGGCTGATGACATGCTCAAAACTAACCAGAAGATTACCACTGATAGTCTCGTTATCAGTCCCAGAATAGCGAAAGTACTCAGCGAGTGAAACAATACGGTTACAAATTCTGGGCGCACAGGTCATGTCGATCTACTAAAAGAAACTTCCCCGGGGAAATCAGAAATATGCCATGCTTTTTATGACAATAAATCAATACTGTAAAAGCTAAACATACACTTATAATACTTTTCGCTTATGAGTTCCAATAAAGGCAAAATAGCTGCATAAATTTTGCTATCGGTCTTTACACAAACTGACGCACAAATAAAATCATCCCATTTGGGCTTGAACAACCTGACAGCACTGCATCTACAAACAACTGGTGAACTAGGATCCTTGTCACACAGATGTGTGAAGCCCTGATTTGTATGATACACAGTCTGGACGGGGACGCGTGTGAAGCGGGATAGTAGAAGTTGTGACAACAAACAAGATTGAGGTGATAATCTCTTTCTTTCTGTCTCCCAATATCTCAGTAGGTCTAGTGTGGGTGTGGAAGGGAGCAAGGGCTATCTAATCGAGAAAGTAGACTGAGAACACGAGGTTTGAATCAATAGTGAACTAAAAGTGATCGATAACATGCACGCGCGCTCATACATGCACATATTTGGTTCATTAACCCACGAGAGTCAAACTTCATGCAGTGAAATGGATTCATTTCTCTGTTTACCGGGCCCAAAAGCTAGTAGATATAATCCTACTTGATAACTGGAATTGTTGTAGGTCCACGCCACTTGCCTGTCTGGCTGAATCTCAAAATGCTCACACCGTTCGATCGGTATCATAGACAAGTTTACTTTACCTATTTTAAAACGCAAAAAGCCATTACGCTTTTCTTATGAGACATAGAAACGTCTCTAATTCAGGCCAATATAGATAGGTAGACACGTACACTTAAACATAAACCGGTATACGAAATGAAAACATTTTGAATACCCAAGGGGAATTATGAAGAATGATCACTGGACTGACCAGTGATCGGAGTTAGTGTGAGAGTAGAGCACACAAATGGTGTTGCCTAAATTTGTCACTGTAGACAGGCGTTGTAGCTGACCATGGTTCCGCAACTAGGCAACCAATCAGACGTATTTTTGTCGACAGACCTGTGTAGGAAACGACAGACCATTCACATGAACGGATGTAGACCTGTAAATTGGAGAGACATTGAATCGCTGATGACTCAAAACATATGCTTGTTGAGCTCAATAAACATGAGAAACGAAGTGCAAATCAGGGATGATGGTAATGCACATGATCAGCCCTAACAAATGAAACAAAAAAAAACACATTAGATTATCTGAGGATGTTTCAGCCTTTTTGGAATACATTTTGCGAATTCATTGCCATTGGCATTGACTATGAAAAAATACAATTTTTTTGGAATGAAAATAGCGATCTTTTATTGGAAAACTGATTCATCACTGGAAAAGGAAGTCTTGAGAAAGCATGACCGCCGCCGTAAAACAGACTGTCTGTGTCTAGTGGAATAGGACATAGTAAATGATCAATGTATTCCGTGTACCCATCACGTCCATAGTGACATGTATGACTTTTCACTTTTTCAGTTTTTTTCTACCACCTTTCGATTCACCGTTATGAAAGCTCAATCTTAATTGTTACGATTTCTCGCTTCTCCCCGGCCCTCACACGCTGTCTGGAATTCCCGCGCACGAATGACCCTTTGTTAACCGGCACTTGTTGATAGTAATGCTAGAGCACTCTACCTCATCTTTTCCACCTTAGTCAACCACCTCGAGTCATATGACTCTGTTTGACCTGAACTGGAATTGAACCTTTGTTGAAAACCACTGTGAGCCCGAACCGATATAACGCAAGTTGGTTCGTTCCCGGAACCCCGGTTAATTTGCGAGCTACTGGGACGAAAACAGTTGCAGACTATGCACTATTTTGCTGACTGCTTAGTTGACAAAATATTGAAAATTGGTTCTCGTAGTTCGGGTGAACTGAATTCCATTTCGCCTGATCGCCGAGCTTGGAAATTTGTTTGCAAACGTTTCATCACCAGCCGAGATGACATCATCAGTGCTTGTGAAGTGTTTTGATTGAATTGATTTGATTACATAGTAGTCGTGCCATAATCGCCAAATTTTCACACTGATTCACATGCGTAATTGCTGAGATCCAGGAGAAGTGGAAACACTCATACGGTTCAAAATAGCACTTGATTCGAAGCTTAAAATCGCACAAACCTAATTTCATTACAAAATTATAGAAAATAACCTGAGAGTGCATCTTTCCTAAGTAGATCATTTGTATATTTCATTCCGTTTTCGATCCGAATTAATTCGGTGCACGGGTAAAAGGCGTTTTTAGTAAAACGACGGATCGATAAACTAAATCACCCAATGTACAATTATAGGTTGCACTTTTTGTCTCTTTGTTTTGCGCTCCCTAAAAGCATTCAAAGAATATCTGTCAGTCATTTAAATGCGATGGCAATGTTTGCGATAACCAACTAAGAGCACTGGACAGCTGTTTCCTCCTGTTTGGGACTCGTCAGGAATGCGTACGTTTTGTGTCCCTACCAGGACTCGAACAGTGATACTTCGGTTTAGGACTTCAAACCCTTACTCTTGAGCTCTTCGGTCGACGGTTATTACCTTGTGCCATTGGCTCATTCAATTTCGATGGTGAATGTTTGGATTAGCCCAGTCGGTTTATCACAGGCACCAGACACTGTTGATGATGTTGGAATTAACGATCTCCAAAGGAACGAAACCCACATCCAACATCATCAACAGTGCCTGGTGCCTGTGATAAACCGAATGGGCTTATCCAAACATTCACCATCTAAATCAGTTGGTCATATTTGAAAAATAAGCTATGTTTCTATGTTAGCTGAATTTGGGTTCTCGAGGTCAATCCTGAGTGTAGAAGAATAATTTTAGTGCTGCCCGGTTTATATCATAACGCCTAATGAAACTCGAATCAGTTCGAGTTCATTTTGATTACGTTGGCTACAGTGAATTAGTGAGCGTAAACCGTAGTATTCGCTTGTGTGGGAGCGCTGAAATCACAATTGCATTTTTGCGGTTACCAAAACTTGACCGACAACCGATATGCCGGACTCAGAATTACGCTTACTCGGCATAACGCGGCTCAGACACGATCGGCCTACTAGGGGTGGTGATGTGCTACTCTACTCTACTTTGTCAAGCTCAGTTGTTGCTCATCTGGTTGAGACAGGAAAATTGATTGACAATCATTTATCGAGTCCCACTATACTCCTCGAGAGCAATCCGATTTCGGATGTTGGCAACCGCAGAGGCGATAAGCATCCGACTCATGAAGCCTGAGCAGCCAAAACTGATCCAAGCTCTGAAACTCCCCTGGTCAGCGGAAGAGAAAATCACTTGTCCATATGACCATCACGTAACATAGCGACTTTTGGTCACGTAATCCAAACAGCGTATGAACTTGGAGTTCTCTCGGTCTCATTACCAAACACAACTCATCCATCTTTCTGCTTGATCCTATTCAAATTGTTTCATATAAATGTGATTGTAAAGGTATGAAAAGGAATTCACCGAAAACATATGTTTGTGTACATTGTTTTTAATCAATAGGCATATTTCGTGATTTGAAAATTAATGCTTGACAAAAATATCGGCATAGTAACGCCACGAGCCTTTCTTTTCAATATTCCATCGATTGTGGGGGATATCGTCCGGTATAGAACAAATGAAGAGTGAACTGAAAAGCTAAGAAGCACTGGACAACTGTTTCTACCTGATCGGGTCTCGTCAGCAATGCGAATACATCCACCCAACTGAGGACTGAACCTGAGAGGTCCCGGGGGTAGATTCACACCCATACCACCCACTCGACAACCTGGACAGCCGAACTGACCGTTGCTCATTTACAGTGCTGTGCACGGCTTTCTAAGTCTTCATTTCACGCTTCATTTGTTCTATACACTACGAAATCAACCGGATAATTGAACCAAATCCTCCGCACTTCTCACAGTTGCTGACCGATGTACAGTTTATCATCGTCTCGTCCCTCTCACCCTCTCATCCTAATTAGAAGGTACCTTCAAACAAGTTTCTACTGTAATCAGAGGTTTTCATGCAGATAATTGGACGTATTATAGAAGATCATTTATTCGCTGATATATATGTACATATATATATATATATATTATAAAAGCAAAAGTATCATACTGTGTAGTACTTTTTTGTCACAGTTTCCTGTGGCCATTGTGTCTGCCATATTTTTGACCCACCTCCGTATTTCGCGTTCAACACAATCCACTGAAACATTGATAAATTTGGGGTTCGTCCGAACAGTATCTAGTAAAGTAATGTACATCTTATTCTTACCGATAACACGTTTAACAAAAGTGACCGGAAGCTGTTTTTTTCCGTGTTTTCCGGTTTAATTCATCAGCACAACAATCGATTCATGCAGTACCGTAGACATGGCACATTTCACTGTACAGTGCGATTGCTCCATCCTTTACCATCGTCTCGTCCCTCACCCGTGACCTTAAACAAGTAAATTCCCTCTAACCCCTTCTGTGATCTGATTGGATCATATTCCGCGATCCGTCGCGCTTGAAATCCCTCATCCGACACGAGACTTTCTGATTACCGGCTC
>UZAN01048650.1:2559-15037 GCA_900618425.1 Echinostoma caproni | reverse complement strand
GTTTTCATGTAAGTCGATGGCGCTTCTTGTGCGAGAAGTTCGTGTTTGACAGAAACAATCCGTGGTCCGTGCAGAGTTGAAGTAGGCGATCTCCGTTGTCCGTTGTAGGTCATCCTGACTGTGGAATTAGCCATATTACACTATTCATAATACTACGATGTATTGAAGATTAATCATGCAGTATCGACAAATAACACTAGCCCACCAGAAGGTCAGTGAAATCCAACAACGGTCTGAAATTGATTCATTCAGTTACGCCAAAACCCGTAACAGGTATTTTCATCAATGAAAGTTGCGAAATAATGCGAATCTTCAACTACCTTTGAATAACAAAGTTAATTGTAGAGGGTATCTTATTACACTATCATCAGCATCAAAGATACTTCGGAGGAACAAAGGACTGACCGCTTTGAAGAGCGCAAGGGGTACTCCCATTATAGCGCAACAACAAAACTATGAAAATATTATACGGTTGAGTTTCGGAATTATTCAAACGAAGTGATCCTTCGAGGAGGAAAGAACGACGGCATAAAAAGGTCTATCTACATCTATTGCAGTTATATGTAAAATGAGGGAAGAATGCGATATGAACAAACACGCAACATACATTGGTCTTCAACCACGCAGGTTTAAACATATGTGAATTCGTACGGATGAATGAAGATCAAATTTAATTTATCTCATGAGCGATCAGGGCATTTTTCTGAAAATACTTCAAGATATTCGTAACTAAAAACATACTTATGGCATACAGACAGTAAAACTTAGAGCGGATATGGCTAAAACCTCATCAGATATCAACTGCACGCAAACCAATGTGACTGGTTTCATTCTAAACCCCCGGAGAGGGGTTTAACGCACCAAAGGGGTACCTTTCGTTCCAGGGCGCAACGATGAGCAGCTCGCTGATCCCGCTCAACACGGATCAATTCTACCAGTTCCTCTTCCTCTTCGGCATCGCCCCCACTTTTGAGGACATCTGAGAGCAAGGAGTAAACAATAATGAGAGAAAGACGAGGGAAAACGTTATTTTCGTGAATCAGAGACGCAGGTGACATTATGAGGTAGTGTACAGTAAAGTAGTAATCAAGCGCTAAAAGAAATACCTTTAGTCGCATCATGTGCAAACGATGATGATGAACGCACAAAGTGATTTACAACAGAAGGCGTCAACCCCATAATCAATGACATACTGTAAGGGAGGTGTTGGGGAACATTTAAGTGGGAATCAATTTGTTAATCCTGCTTTTGAAAAAAGTAAGATTATAGGGGCTTGGAAACATCGAGACGGGAAAAAGGTTCGCAATTTCGAAGTCCTGGGGAATCACGACTGGAAGACAGAGATTCGACATCCGGGGACAGAAACCTGATAAGAGTGACAGCCCGCCTGCGGACGCGAAAAGGTCAAGGGGAGGGGGACCGCTGAAGCGAGTTCAGAAGAGCAGAAACCAAAACAGTAACGATCGAAAAGAGATAACGAAACAACTGCCGAGCGATGAGAAAGTGACTGCAGGTTCGTCGCCGGATGGCCTTATGTTGATTATGATCGAGGAGAGAAGGAGCAGAATACGAAGATCGATCTCACACGTGACTGCAGTAGTCGAGTACCGGGTGGTTTTGAGATTGGTATAAAGTGGTGCTTGGGTGTAAAGAAGAGCTTCGCACGGAGTAGGAAACTCATTTGGCTCGCAGCGAGAGGCGGGTGTGGAAATTAGAGGGGATTCACAAAAAGAAGAATTAAAGGATACACTCAAGAGGGATAGAAAATTTGTGGAACAAATGGGCAGTGAGTCAAAAATCAAGTGAGCAGAATAGGGGACTTTAAGAAAGACGGAGAAGAGTTTTGGAAGCATTAAAACGTACATGTTCGGAATAGAACAATGGAGAGCGGCATCATCGGCAACGTAATGAATGGAGTTAGAGGTTGTGGACAAAAGATCGTTTATAAGCAGGAGAAAAAGAGTGGGTGAAAGTATGGAACCTTGTGGAACACCGGCGTTCACAGGGAATGGCTGAGATAGTACCTGATCGACTCGAACGGAGATTGTCCATTTGCTGAAGAAACATTGGAAACGGGCGGAAACCTAACGTGAGTAATTCCGACAGCAGATTTTCATGCCACACGCGGTCGAAGGCCATTGAAACGTCGAGCGACAGTAAGTGAGTTTCTCCGTGGTTATCGAATGCAGATGACAGGAAAGCGATGTGAGCACCAATAGATCAACCGTAGATCGATGACGGGAAAATCCATATCGACGGTCATTCAAACCTTCGCGTTCGAGAAACTTACACAACTGGTCGCAGAGAATAGAGATGGGGTGATAGTTGTTGGAGTCACTACGCTTTGGGATAAGAAAGCTGATGGCATCCTTCCATCGAGTGAAGAAAAGAAAAGGAGCTAATTCCGAGACATCTTTTCAGGCTGATAGGAGGAATACCGTCCGGGTCGGGCGAGTTACAAACATCCAAACCCCGAAGGGTTTGGCGGACGTTTCTGGTTGTCATGATAGGTGGAAAGAAGTGATTGGATGTAAGAGACTAGAGCTGGAGAAGAGAGTCGACATATAAGGTGGAGTTGGAGGCAAATGGGGAAGTGAAGAACTCTGGCTTTTCGTGGGGTTTACAAGCAGGAGTACCAGAGTGGCAAATGGGAGGAAAGTTAGACGGGCGAAAATTACGTGAAACCGCTTTAGCGAAGGACCAGAATGTTCGGTTGCCAGAGGCGAACGAAGCCAGGCGCGCAGCTTTGTGTCAAGCGAAACGTTCTTTAGCTTTCCGTATGGTGAGTGGGCATTTGTTTCTGGGTTGCACGAAGCGGTTGCGGAATGTTGTTTTGAGTGACTGGTGCCAACGACTTTATTCCACCCACTACCTGCCTCAGTGAACATCACTCGCCATGTCAACCTATATGGTGGAATGCGTAACACAGGTCACAATCAACGTAATCTGTGGAGGTCGACTATTTGGTCCAGTGGGTGACCGCGGTTGCTTGAAAATCTGCGCTTAATCTCAGCGTTCCTGGTCCGGCTGCCTCACCAGATTCGTGCAATGCTGCGCAGACAGCGGTGTTCAAACACCGACAGTCTATCTTTATCCTGTTTTCTTGATGGTGAAATCTCTGCACCGTACAGNACCGTACAGCAGAACTGCCGCGGCATACACTCGATCCTTCACAGACAGCCGGATGTCGCGACGGCGCCACAGATGTTGGCAAATGCCAATCGAGCCTTCTGTATGCGAGCTGACACATCATCTGTGAAGCGTCCACCGGGTGAGATTTAGCTGCCCTGTTAGGATGGAGCTTAAACAACCCGTTCGATCGCGCACGCCTCCGATTCAGGTCACACGCATGCTGCCAACGCTCCAGAAAAGCTGAGTCCGATTGGATGATCACAGAATGAATCAGCCAATGTTTGTCCAATCGATCGATCGATATGTCATGGACGCAATCCGATTGATTGGTGCGTCAATGCGCCGTTCTCGTATGCGCGATTTGTTCTATGTATTTGCGTATCGAAATCTAATCAGAAAAATACACACTGACTGTTGTCTCCAGCTGTGTTTTCTCTCTACATTATCGTTTAGGGGTTAAGCAAGAGTCGCTCGTGTCATGCATACGCATAGACCGAACACAACAGCCCAAGTAACAAAACTAATCCACCCGTTCTAATACTTCCCGAGTGAGGCTGGGTGCTGGACCAACCCAGTATTGTACAAACATTTTACACTTTGAAGATGCAAAATGCAAAGAGAACATAGAATGAAATGGGTTCAGGGAAACGAGTGAATAAGGCAATGGTCCGATGAGCTTAATGCGGAGGGGGAAGTGATGTTGGAGAAACAAGAAGAGTATGAGGTCAAGGATGTGGGTGCGGTCATCAATACGATCAGGGATGTGTGTGGGGAGGTCAACTAGTTGACTCATGTTGTTGACCACAGCAAAAGCCTCAGCTTTGTGTTCCATGAAAGAATTATCTGAAGAGTGCTTCAGCCATTCCTTGTTGTGGACATTGAAATGTCCAAAAGCGGTAATTTGACTGTTAGGATCTGCCTTTATCAGTGGTTCAATGTTGAACGATAGAATATCAAAAGTAGAAGGATCGGTGCTGCTTGGGGGGGGGGGNGTAAATGGTACACAAATAGTGGCTGAAAGAACGGAACCGAAGTTTCAGTCACAAGCTGAAATTCAGAGGTCGGAAAATCGATGTGCAAAAGTCAGGAAGAAGCGGCAGAATGATGCATATGGACGCAGACACCAGATTTAGGAAGAAAAGAAGAACGGAGAAATTAGTTTAGCAACTGAGGTAAAATACTGTTTAATGAGCGAGAGATCTGTATTTCAGTCAAAAGTGTAAAGCCATGGAGAGGGAGGAGAAGATCGAAGAACGTGGTGTACAGAACTAACATTTCAATTTAAATTGCGGCTAAGAATAAAAAGACGGCTTGTGGATTTGCTGAAAACCCACCTACGCAGTTTAGAGTTTTTCCAACTGCAGCGACGAAGGGTATAGGTAGAATCAGAAATAGCCGAAGGAACACTTTGCCATGTTGGATTTGCTCGCGGTGAAAACGGCAAATGCAGCGCTGCGCATGCGTCCGTAAGACTAGTCACACGGATGGGATCGCGCAATAACACGTGAAGAGTACAATAAATAAAGCTAGGTGACGACCATGGACCGTGTAGCTCAGGGGTTATAGTTTTAAGTCCCAACCCGAAAGTTCGCGGTTCGAGTCCTGACAAGGACACAAAAAGTACGCACTGCTGACGAGTCCCAGACAGGACGAAACCCACACCCAAGACCATCAAGAGTGCCTGGTGCCTCTTAACAATCGAATGGGCCAATGCAAGCCTGCTACCGTAAAATTAGGTAGCTTTTATTCTTTCCGTCTATTTCATCGTAAATAACTCATGCAATTTTCCCCACCACTTAAAAGCATCTGCTAATAGAGGGTCAAAATGAATGTATTCCAAATCTCCTAAGGGCGCAACATAGCAGGAGACTGTGTTTCGGCTCGATGAAATGGCACGTGCTTCTCACACGAAAAGTCAAGGGGTGAGCAGACAATTATGAAAAGATCAAACTCCCCGTTATCATGTCACTGACCTGGGAAAGCACACGGTGTGAATCCAACCGAGGGTTTTAATCTTTCCTTTATTGGAACGAAAACTTTACGAAACTTGACGGGAAAAAGCAGGTCCGAAATGTTTACAACCTTCGTATGAACTAACTGGCCTTAGACTCAAGCACGTGCACTTTTTGAAAGCGGTACAGGATACCGTGGAGCATCATGCATTTACGAGAACAATATTTCAACTATGTTGCACGAAATCAACGGAAAATAAGTCATTTAACAGCAACATAGTACACAGAGTCATATCTATGAGAACACTGATAAAACCAAGCCCGCCTGTTTGTGATTATAAAATAAACAAGGCAGTTTGACTAAATGGGTCAAAATTGACGTATGTGAGTATTACGGTAAGATCACAAACAGTGAATTAAAAGGCAGCTCAGAAGAATACATACTACCAAGGAAAAACGTCGCTCACATGATACGACCCACTGATTTAGTGAAGATTTCAGTCATTTGCACCCATTACCACGACCTTCACTATGTAGTTAATTCTCGAAATAAGCCGGATGTCATAGTACAGCGAGGTGAACTTTGTGGATTGCCACGAAGCTCGAAATCCCTGTCAAGTAGGAACGAGTAAGGTGGATAGGGAGTGGGCTCATTTTGAGCGAAGAAAAAAGACCTGATCTAACAGTACACGCACATCTCTTCAGGCATTTTGCACTGATAGAATGCAACGAGAACACCACCGTTGTCAGTCTGCTGCCTTATCATTCAGTGACTCAAACTAAGCAGTTATATTCTTTCCGGTCCGAGTCTGGGATGAGGCGAGACACATAGCGCACCTTCCTTCTTGGTACATCTTTTAGGTATTTTTTTCCCCCAGGTTATCCGTTAACCTCCCAGTAAATTTTCTTACACTGGGGCGGCTACTGTAAATGGGCCATGCATGTCATTAATTCCGTCGGTGATAAGCTAGAGTGAAAGTCTTTGCAGGTCATCACATAGATGAATTGGAGGACGGCAGGCAATAAAACCTTAGTTACATGCGATGAGAATACCAACACCACAGGAGCAATACAAGGGTCCGCAGGCAAAATAAACCTGAAGAAAATGTTATTACTTACCTGATATCAAGCGATCCATTTCTTGATCCGTCTGCAGTAGCACGTTCAACTCTTCCAGGACATCAGCAATCGGACGAAGGGCTTGCCACCGCATAGCTGTTTCTCTATTTAAAAAGAAAAAAGAAAACTAAACTAGAGATTCGTGTCTAATAAGCACAACGGAAGAAGAACAGAACAGTCATAACGATTCAAGCCCACAGTGGAGGAAATCGTAGGCTCACACACATCTATGGGCACCACAAGCATGACAAACACCCACATAAACCAGAGACAGTGCTTGTCTCACTAAAATCGTTTGATTGAGTGACTGTTCGACCGATAAAGATCGCGGTAATTTCTTTCCGTTTATACATGTTTACTTAAATGTACCAATATGACTGTAGTGGTTGGAGAATGAAATGAACGGGAAACATGTTTGTGAAACCTATGTATTTTGATAGTCTTTCAGCTGTGAAGAGATGCCATCGAAGACACTTATATTCAAATTGGGCAATTGTATTTTCTGTGTGAGTCCCTTTCTGGAGTTCATGTGCAGTGTCAGAGACAAAAGTGCATGTGAACGGCACGCCCTTAGATGCATAAATTCATGAGTGGTTCCAAATTAAGCAATCTATTACGCTAAACAAGAGGTGCACAGGAGAATAAAAATGTCCAAAAATTATCATCATCATCGTACGGTGAGGTAACGAGAAATAAACTCTGAGGATCGCTGCCAAGCTCTCAATGGACACAGAGTGGGAAAGAACAAGATAGATAGGGTTTGAGCCTAACTGGGCGGAGGCAAAGAAAGTTTACCTCTATGATCAAGACAGAGTACACAATGGAACTCTGCATACGTACCGTTTCAAGCATTCTGGCGTGATAAGAAATGACAACAAGAACGCCACCGCTGACGGTTAGTTGCTATATCCCTCAGTGTCTCTAACCAACCAGTTGCTGAGTATTTCGGATCCCGACCTGGAAGACGGGGACACCTACTCCATCTAATCGCATTTCTTCATACATCGTTCCCACATCATCTGTTGCCTCCCCTACCACCCACCCCCCTCTCCACGTGGCCTCCTCCAACCTGGAGCAACAACTGCGAATAAGGCGCGATGAGGTAGGTGATATGAACTTATGAAATCATAGATGTCTCAGACTCATATTCATGCGAAAGTCATTTGTCTCAAAATCTGCACGCAACACATCCACCAACTCTCCCTCCTTTTCGAATGGTTCCACTGACGTAGGTTCATGTTGTAGCTTGCCGCTATCCTTCTTGATCTCTTTCCAAGCAATGCCTTGTCATTCGGAGCCGACCGTTCCATCCCTCCGACCTCACTCTATGTTCAAACCGGTTTCGTTTAAAGTAAGAACCCTAATGCGCACAGGACAGCAAGCAGGTTTAGCTCGTACAATCGAAAGTTTAGGGGTAATATGTGTTGCCTCTCGAAAACACGTACACAGAATCCGATTAACGTCACCTTCCGATCCGAAAGCGTTTCAACTGCGCGTTTCCGGCGACTCTATCGCATCAGCTCCTGGTCAAACAGGAGTTAGTATAGCCTCAAGCGTCAGGGCCGAGGTTGAACTATTGGATTGGATCCCGAAAGATAACCGACTATGCGCAGTGAAACTCAGAGGCTCGAGCAAAGTCAAAAAGCAGAAACCAAACGAGAGGTGCTTATTCGTGGTTTCTGCATACGCTCTCACGAACTGTACCCCGGAGACAATCAAAGATGTCTTCTATCACAACCTACATGGGCTTCTCAAAGCACCTAAGAAGGATATCGTGATCCTGGTCGGAGACTTAAAGGCACGCGTTGGCTGCTTGTCACCCGATGAGGCCCACCTTGTTCGCCATCAAGGCCTTGATAGCTGTCGTTTAGATAACGGGGATAGACTTCTTAGCATATGCTCTGAACATGTTCTGTTTACCGTTAGCAGGAACTTCAGACACCCAAAGCGTCACCTCACCACTTGGCGTAATCCCTCTTCGGCACGGATGTGGAGTCAGATTGATCATGTAGCTATTAGCTATATATGAAGGGGATGTATGAGAGAATGCCGTTCGCATTGGTCTACCTCCTTGGACTCCGACCACGCATTGGTTTGTGCCAAGATATCTATGCGATTTGGTGGCCGAAAAAAGATGAGATGCTAACAACTTGACGTCGCCAAGCTTTCAGACCCGGCCGTGCTAATGGATTACCAAAACGAGTTGGCCGCAAGGATAAGTACTACCCCACCGCTTTGACGTGGCGCAGAGGGTTAANTTCCCGGCTGGGGACCTAAAGATTCAAATTGTCTTTGATTGGACAGGCTGCAGGATATGACATTGAATCGAAGTCCATGGCGTGAATACATCCTCTTCTGTGTGTGATCCCAAAAAATAAAGAAAAAAAATAAAACTCAAAATGGCATGCAGTACACAAAAACATTCGCAATTGCCCAAATTGACTGTTTTTCGTTTTCTCTCTCCTGTTTCTATGTTTTGTGTTAAACCCAGGGTTATTTCAGTACCGTACCTGTGAAGGTTGGTGTTAAATATATATAAATATATAGGTAGATGACAGTTGAGCATACGCAATACGTGCCTTAGCCAACAAAACATACTAATCTGAATTATATCTGATAACGAATTTTCCACCGAATCATTATCGAATGTGCGATGACTTACCTCAGAGTTGTTTACACACTCGCTCTATTCAAATCGCGCCGACATCGGCAGTCGACGACTTCTAGACAACTAACATCCTCCACGCGCAAAGTTAGGGTCTCGCAACCGTAAAACAGAACTGACCACACACTGGAGCAGTAAACACGATCTCTCATTTTCAAAGAAACGTCAAGTCGGTACTAAAGGTTTTCAGTCCTGCGTATGCTGCTCGTGCCTCGGAAATGTGGGTGGTTACTTCCTCGACCATGTTACGGTCATTTGTCACGCAACCACTTAGGTTGGAGAAAAAATTCACTATAACTAATTCTTGACCATCAAGTATCAGCACCAGGGTAGACGACACCCAATCTTGTAGCACCACTTTGCACTTTGAAGGTGCAAAGCGCATACCAAATGGAGTTACAGAATTTGAAAGACTGTTAGGAGTGCTTTGCGCATTCTCTATACATTTGAACAGACAGATGATTTCGTCAGCGTACTATGAATCGCATAGCTCTTCTCCAGTTCCCCCATTCAATATCAATATCTTGGAGACAATTTAATGCGTCCACCAATAGTTCGTTTACGACGAAGTTGAACAGGAATGGCGAAATAGGGCACCCTTGACAAATACCGCTCCTGGTTTTTGCTTGGCCCACCGTAAGTTCTGATGCTACCCGAAGTACGCAGTACAGGAATTGCAAAAGGTTTACATTCATTTGAGAAGCAGTGAACCCATTAGGGATTCACGGTTAACTGAATCCAAAGCTCCTTTCAGGTCAAAGAAAACTGCGATTGTTGGTCGACGATGAGTGTGGTGCAATTCGAGGAAGTGAAGATTTGACCGATGCAACTACGACCTGATCGGAATCCTGCATGCTGTTCGCGAATATTCATCTCCCTTAAGGGTGTCAGGCGGTGAGGTATCACTGAAGTTAACACTTTTGTGATGATTGGAACGAAAATTATCCCGCGGTGGTTAGTGCAGTCGTTGCGGGATCCCTTACTAAAGATCAGAACGATCAACGATTTACCCCAGGATAAAGGGATACGCTCCTCTGACCAGATGCAGAGAAGGAAGGTAGTAGTCGAGTCGACGAGAGACTTACCACCAGCTTGAAAAGAATGGGGAGAAGCCAATCAGGTCCCACAGCTTTCCCTTTCTTTAACGATTGGTTACAGTTTCATACTTCGAATTCTGATGGGGGCTCACATGATACATCTAAATAATAATAAAAGCAATGCCTTTTTACTTCCTTGTTTATTATACATTCAACTTTCAGGATGGTGGCGGCAGCCATACAAAGGCTGCCTGGGAAAATACAGATATAGGGAAGACGGGCGGCGGTGGAGCGGTTCGAACCCGGGACTTCCGGGTCACAATTTAGTGGCCTAACCACTTAGATACAACCAACCATGGAGTTTCCCCTACAATCGCCGGAATAAGCGCATTAGCACCAGGTCAATTGCATTGTTCACGAAAATACTCTGCCCAGTGTTCGAGCCGTTGTTCTTTATCGCGGAGACTCTGTCCACTTATATCGCAAATGGTCTCACTGACTGGTATGTGTCAACCTCCGATGCTGCGTATTTAGTAAAAGTCTTTGACCATTCCCTGATGCAGAAGTTACGTTTATTTCACTAGCTATTTTAGCTCACCAGTTTTCACGACCTTTCTTGAGCTGACGTTGCAGGCACCACCGGTTCTTACGCTGGTCCTGGCAGATTGGGATCTTTCGCTTTTGGTCCATCAGGATTACTGATTACTGAGAGATTCAATGTCTTCAACGAACTTCCGGCTCAGCTCCACAAGTTAAGTTTGCTGCCAAATGCACCGCACGTCTAATTTGATTCCTCTGTTGATCTGCCCCACCACCTTGCGGTCCCCTTAGCTCCTGCTTACGCTCCGCATCATAACGTGCTCAAACAGACGGATAGCGCAGAAAACTGACGATCCAACTCAAGAGGAAAGTTTTGACGACGACTGATGAGTAGAAGCGTGGAGCGCATCAGCATTAGTGCGTGATCAGACTCAACGCAGGTAGACCGATAGGATTTGTAATTTTGTACAGTACGGTATCTTACAGCTATTGGGATCACCTTGCCGGCTGAACTAGAACGCCATGTTGCCGTCCGACTACAAGTGTATCGAAAGTTAATGCTAGATAAGAACAGCCGGTGATCTGCGCAGAACTGAAGTAGCCGATCACCGTTGTCTGTTCTCTGAGCTGGAAGAGCGAAGCGCCCCCTACGAAGGTTTCGGATGCGCTCAGTTTTCCAACCTGCATGTTGAAATCACCTGCCAGCACCATAACAGCATGACTACGATCCAATAATATAAGCTCGGTGAATGTGTCGTAAGACTCGTCCTTTTGTGAATTTGGGCTGGAGTTAGTTGATGCACATGCCGATATGATAAAAATGCGCCCTTTGGTACTGTTGCCCTTCCGAACGCTGACTGAACCTTCATTGCGCAAAAACGACTGTTGACGGGTATCCAATCTAGCAGTGAGGTCTCAGCTTTACCACTGAATACGACTCCTAAACCTCGCTGATCCAAAGAGTGGGCTCCATCGCTTCCTAATGTACGAAGGAAGTACCTTGAGGACAGACCCGGCGCACTTAGGTGGTTTATACTACTAGGATCCTGAATTCGTGTCATCGATACAGAACGGATCTCGATTTCCAAAGAGTCTATTGTACGTGCAAGACACGCTTGTTAACCTACCCGCAGAGTCCTCACGTCGAAGGCCCCCAGATTGAGAGGTTGACGAGGCTTCAGAATACGCTAATTATTTAGTGGTAAACTAGTTCCAGTGGTATTTTTCAGCGACCTTCGGCGAGCGGCAAACAAGTTGTCTCATGGGATGTTATCGGTTGGAAGAAGGGTCAAAGGACGGGGGCTGGGTATTGAAGNTGAAGACAAAGAGTTCAACAAAGGCTTGGATATCCTAACCCAATTATCGCTACCCACCCCGCTCGATGCAATGGGCAACGTGATCCTGATTATCCTGCTCGACGACCGATACGGTAAGGAATTATTTTTGCTCGTGTATTCAGTGGTCAAACAGTGGTAATCCTATTCCCGCGAGTCGTTGAAAACCATTTACCTCCAGGCGTTATTTATTCACACCGAATCTGAAACAAACATGGAAGCAACCCAAACCACAAAAGTGAAACGGGAAGGAAACGGTCTGTAGAGAAGAATTATGATTTTTGTAAACCTTTTGATATATTTTAGCACTGCTTTTGGTCCATGGAGACCATTTATCTTCTAATAGGAGATAGTCAAGTGTAGGAAAGAAAAGGCTAAAATTAGAATGCGAATTGCTAGCATGGCTTTAAATGACTTTTCTGGGTTTTATAATACAGACCTTCAATAACTCGAGGTTTATGTTCATTTCTACTGTCCCTAATCAGTATGTGGATAAGTGACAAGAAATTCAATGGAAGCATGAAACGAGTTTTATGAGGGATACCGCAGGTGAAGTACACCGTCTGGTGGTCCAATTATTTGAATAATACTTGAAATAAACAGTTCATAGGGAAGGACGTTTTCAACTACAGATGGTGTAGAGAGGGACGTGCTACTTTTCGCATGAAAGGAACAGCGCATGCAAAGACAATCAAGCAC
>UZAN01048648.1:0-11962 GCA_900618425.1 Echinostoma caproni | reverse complement strand
GGTAAAATCTCACATGCAATCTTCATAAATTTTGCCAAAGCCTTTGATCGAGTACCACATTGTCCACTAATGCACAAGCTGGAAATGTATGGTATTAGAGGCCGGCTTCTCAATCTTTTAGGCAACATTTTATTCTCGCGCTCCTTCTCTGTTAGGGCAGGAACCTCTTTCTCTAACTCTTCCCGGATGACAATAGGTGTTCCCCAGGGATCCGTTCTAGGTCCACTCTTTCATCTTATACCTTAATGACCTCCCGGACAAAATCCAAGTCCACATTGCTTTCTATGCTGACGATGTCACAATCTGAGGGAGTGACACATCAGTAGTGCAGGCAGCCATAGATATCACCAAGGCATGGTCGTGAGACTGGAGCCTACCAATGAATGATGATAAATGTGTAAGTATGTACTTTAGCAGGGGCTGCGCGCACACCTTCAATGTGTGCAACATATCCCGAATTCAAACTGTCAACCAGCACAAACTCCTTGGCTTCTGGTTATCCAACTCTCTATCTTTTGTTTGCCACCACCAAAAAGCCCGGAAAAAGGGTTTTTGGGTACTTAACTTTATCAAGCGCTCCTTCCGTTGCTTTGATAAAGAAGACTTTCAACAGTTTTATATGGCATGTATTCAAGACCGCTATTAGAATACGGAGCACAACTCACGTGCTCCTGGCTTTTGGGTGATCGTAACTCCCTCGAGCAACTTCTCAAAGCAGTCACAAAGCTAGTCTTAGGTCTCTTCCATGTTCCATACCCCATCCGTCTCACCACACCGAACCTTTATCCCCTAAACGCCCGCCGCATTCAAGCGGACCTTTTTCTTCTCTACCATTTGTTCTCCACGGACTCGACCAACCAGTGTTTTACCCCATGTAGCTTAGATACTCTTCATGGTCGCAGCTAAAAGCTGTTTAAGCCCCGGCCTCGCACCCCAGTTAGTCACTGGTTCTTTACCCACGGAGTCATTCCACTATGGAACAGCCTCCCACAGGAGGTTGTTGATGCGCCTTCAAAGACCATATTCAAACACAAACTCGATATATTCCTTGGTTTTAAACACGCTACAACCAACTCCCATTAGTTGCTCTCTGTCGATCTATTCATCTATCTCTCCATCCACCGCGTTTTTCTTCTAAATGCATTTATCTTACTGCTTTGAGTCATAATTTTTGTTGATTTTCTGTATTCTTATGCGTGCAAAAACAAACCAAAAGAAAAGAAAACCTTGAAAAAAAGAAAAAACTTTTCGGAAACTGTTATAAGTACTGTGCTCCATCTTTGTCCAACTCATATGCATCTTATTGCGTATTCATCCGACTCGATTGGCTCATCTCCGTGGCACATGCTAAGCAGGTAGCAGTGTCCACTTTTTCAACCAAACTTATCAGTACACGGATCCAGCTTCGAAGCTGGATCTGTGGAACACAACCTAGTTTGGTACATACTTTTATAAGTATTGTGACCCAATATTCCTTACCTCTTATCCATTCTCTCCGGTTTTCCTCTGACTCAATTGGTTCCCCTGCGTGGCACATGCTAACCAGGTAGCTGTGTCTACTCTATCAACTGATGCTCTACCACTACGCGTATCCACCTCCATTTTACATCTGTAGAACTAGACATGTTTTGACAACATCCTTTCACCAGTATTATGACCTAAGCACCCTCCTTAATTAGAATTTGTCGTTTGCTTCTTGCTATTTCTTTCTCTAATCCCTTCTCAGCTGGGTATTAACCCAGACTGTCGATGTTTGCCTTCCTATTCCAGATCCGGTTGGTTTGGGCATGACGAATGCTTGGGGTCTACACCCGCAATGGACCATTTGGCACGGGCAATGGATGTTGAGCGCGGCTGTATCCACCGCTTTGACTACATGCGTCCGCATTCCGGACCAGGTTGAGGATCACACCACCTGCCTCACCTACAAGGTGTTTTAAGGTTGGGTGTCCAGCGTGTAGTCAGTCCCACATCAAAGCGACCAACGCCTAAGTAACGTTAATAACCCAAATCAATACACTGCTGATCGGAGCCCCTGAGACTATCGAACAAGACCCTTCAGAACTCATCTGTTTCAAAACGTGAAGTGCATATATATTCCATAACAGTTTCACTCTGTTCTGCTTCACCCTATTCTCTCTTGTGCCGGTTTCCGTCCAACGATCTGCAGGCCGCCTCTTGTTATTTTACTCAGTGCTTGTCGTGTTTCCAATCATCCCACCATTCATCCGGTATAACAATTCTGGTTTTTCGTCCTACTTCCACCGACTTGCTCTTTTAGAGCATTCCACCATCTCGAACCTTTTTTATCTGATTCCTTGTCCACTCTGTGTTCCATTTGTAGTTATGTTCGATGCGGCCTTCAATGTTTTTCCTTTTAAACCTCTCCTGTACGGAGGATTATGTTGTACATTTGATCATGCCTATGCATGCCTCACGGGGCTCCGTGAAATATACACTTATTATTATTATAAATTGCCTTGGTATCTCTAGGCGTGCATTATGTGAATTTTACTTGAGTGCATGTATAAATGTGTTCTTTCTCTAGATGCGCATATTTGTGCACTGCAAGCAGATACTGCACCCCTCCCCTCTTCTCTTTCAGGTTCCTCCTTCAACTACCTGAATCCCCCTCACTAGCGGGCCGTGCTCTCAAATTCTCGGCAGCGGACATTACCCATCAATCGAAAACCGACAAACCAAGAGCCGGAAACATTGGGCTTAGCCTCGAACCCGTGAAATACTTCAAGACTGTCCTCATTTTATTCTCTCATTCCCCTAGTTATAAAATGCTTATGGCTAGAATTCCAACCATTTTGAATGAAAACTTTATAGTTTGTCTGCCTTCTCTATTTGACTGTTTGCGATAGCAGAACCCAATATGCCCCTCAGATAAGTCGTACTCGATGCTTTTCTTTAAACCAGATTTCCGCAATGGAGCATTCGGTCTCTTGATTCTGAGGCTTATATCATGTCTGGTGACTTTGATGGAGTTATTTCCATAGCCTTTATTTTGATAAGCCCAGAAATTAGCCAATAAAACACTTACTTCACCTATATTTTTCATCTTTATTCATCCCTATGCATATCTGCGCTAATGTTGTCATTCTACGGAACTGTATCACTCTGATTTTATTGGTGACCTTAAAGTTGAAAGTGGGTTGAGCTACAGCGTGGAATGGAGCATTAAAACAACAACATATTCCACTCAGCAATTCTCCATTATACTTCGTTTTCACAAACATCATGAATATATTCCCATATCTTGTGTATTATATGAGGCCATTGTTATTGTACCTTGCCTGCCATTATCGTGCACTGCATGCATGTCTCCTGTTGTAATCCGAGAAATATACCATTATTATTATTATTATTTTGTATCCGCTGGCAGTCCTGCCAGTTTGAAAGCATTCATTACCTGCCTGTGGTTCATTTCCCGTCTAACCTTTGTCTCCTTCACCACCGGTTCTGTGTGATTGTGCAACAGATGTCTTCTGCTCCTTGCAAAGACCCCTTCGGTGATGGACTTCATCTTCGTCATTTCTGCCTTAAAATTATTTATTTCTTCCCTTAGTACCTCCCAGCTGGCCTTAGACTGGCTTTTTCTTCGGTTTCGTCCTTTTCCCCTGGGGTATTTGCTTTGGGATACTCGTATCCGATACCCACTCACAATTGGTGTTTCCCTGCTCCGCATTTTGGGAGAACTGCTCTTACCGATCATTTGCGTCTTGTATCCTTGGTCGAACAAAGCCTACCAGTAAGCGCGCGCACTCTTCGGTAAACATTACACAGTGTGTGAACATCCATTTCAGGGTTTCGTGCTTTGTGTGTAGGTGGTAGTCCTGTTTTGTTAAGGTCCAACACTGCTGATGATACCAATCCTGGCACGTATCACAGTGGATACCGGAAATCACTGTTTTCTCACAGAAATGTTTACCGCATGTGGTTCGGTTGTATTGGCAAGCCATTATACAAGTGATTCCTTCACGAATGGGAATGAGTATGCACAATATAAACGCTCAAACTTATCGGTGAACAACTACAAAACAGAGAGGATTACACTAAAGGGACACACAAAAACAGACAAAATACTATATGGAAAAACACTTAACAGAGACTAAAATTCTCCGAATAAAAAGAGTAAGAACCTTAGTGAATAATAAAATCCGGTAAATTTGTGAAATAACAAAGGTTATTTCACTGCTCAACACAAATAAAATAGTAGGTAACATAGCAGTTCAAAAAAACTACGCCATAACTCACAAGTGTTTTAATGTAACCAATATCATCGAACTGCACAACCAATATAACGCATCCATAGCATTTGAAAACGGCCTAGACTAATAAACCCCATGGAAAATCCACCTAACTTTACTAAGTTTCCCACCCTCAGGTCACTTCTACCTGTGACACATTCTGATGCAGCAGTTGTGCTCCAATTTTATTCCATGGTCTTCACACACACAGTACACTTCTCGAATCTCGAACCTCGAGAAGTGGAACCGACCCCACTCGGTGAATACTCGATAAAAAGAAATGCCACCTATCCACAACCAAACCTGTATCCTCATTACTTATGTCCATTTGATGGTTCATCACAAATATCATCCTGACTTAAGCTCTCGCTATAGATAGTATACTTTTTGAGTCTAATTGCTCAAGAAGGCTTTTATCATCCATATTTCTTACCCTTTTACTTTCCTCCTTCCGTGTCAATCTCTCGGATCCATCTCATCTCCGTGACGCATGCTGATGAGACAGCAGCTTTCACTTTTAGACCCATCTCTAAACAGTACACTAGTCCGGGTTCAAAGCTAGATCAGTGGAACACAAACCTTTCAAGTGAAAACATACACTAGATTTGGCACCCACAATTCCTTATATTTGGTTCTGTCCTGTCCTGTCATGCCAATCCTTCAGATACACCTCATCTCCGTGGCACACGCTGACCAGGCATTTATGATCACCTTTCAACTCATCCCTAATCAGCGCACTGATCGAGCCGCAAAGCTAGATCAGTGGAACACAAACCTTTTAGGTGAAAACCTACACTAGATTTGTCACCCACATGTGTTGGCATTATAGTTCCGTCTTGTCGTGCCGAACCCTCCGATCCACTTCATCTCTTTATCGTTGCAATCTGCGTTTTTTGATGTGCATTTTTCTTTTACATATAAATACTTTCGGGACTTACTCTCTCCGCATATTCTTTCTTAACATGCCGTGTTCCCCCTCACCCCTTCTCAGCTGGGTATCAACCACAGAATGCTGAGTTTCGCCTTTTTCTTTCAGATTCGGTTGGCTTGGGCCTGCTGAAGGCTTGGGGTCTACACCCACAATGGACAATTTGGCTCCGGTAATGGATGTTGGGCTCGGTTGTATCCACCGTTTTGACTACATACGTCCGCATTCCGGACCAGGTTGAGGATCACACCCCCTGCCTCACCTACAAAGGTGTTTTAAGGTCGGGTGTCTAGCGTGTATTCAATCACACATAAAAGTGGCCAAAGCCTAAATAAACCAAAAAACCCAAATCATCCATTACTTACCGAAGCCTCCGAAGCCATCGAAAGTGTCCTCAGTGAAGTCAACTGGGTCAAACTGTATAGCCAACGCCTCAATAATATAAATAAAATCGAATCTGTCCGTCACCGATGAAGCCCGAGGCTTATTGTTTCGTGATCGCAGATGTCCTTCCAACTCTATCGACATTTGAAACAGTTTATTTATAAGCCATTCGGCGTCCCTTCGTGAATCACTCTGCTGTTTTCCAGCTCGCTTACAGCGCTTCTTCCGAAATTAATGATGTTTCCTCTTCACTAAACACCTGCTCTTCGAACATGTTTCCGCTCATTTTCTCTTGAACGGATATTCTAACTTCCAATTTCTTCTTGCCAAATGTTTTTCATAAGACAACCGTTACATTGTTCCGTCACCGTATTGCACATTTATGATATCTTTCGTACCCGTTTGGAAATTACGTTCTTACAATCTGTTCAACTACTTTTTATCCATTGTCAATTTTACATTGTTGTACATTTGATCATGCACACTAGGATGCTTCACGGGCTTCATGAAATATACCATTATTATTATTAATACATATACTTTGACCGACGCTTCAACTCTGTTCTATTTCAATCTATCCTTTCTTGTACCTGTTTTTATCTTTTCCTGTGCATTGATCTGCCGACCGTCTTTCCTCATTCCAATCCTTATTCGCCGCACGTCCAAACATTGCCCCGTTTATCTGGTCTAACAATTCCTGCTTTTTCTTTTTTCAAAGATACGCTCTGTTAGAACGCTCCGCCATCCTCACCATTTTCCTCCGTGACCTTGCCCGCTTAGTCTTTCATTTGCATTGCAGCCTTCAGTCCCGTTCCTTCGGTCGAGAACTCCTGGCGATCTACTTCGGTGTCCGCCAATTCCGCCATCTTCATGAAAGACGAGACTTCACGGTCTTCACCGACCACCGTCCTATCACTCACGCCAGGAAGTCTACCACCGACAGACACTCTCCACAAAAGTCACGACACCTTGACTACATCAAACAATATACGTTCCATGTACGACATCTCTGTGTTACCAACTCTGTCGCAGATACCCTCTCACGCATCCAAAACCTGGGTAAGCCTTACCCAGAAGCCATAGACTTATGGGACATAGCCACAGCGCAAATCGGCGACACCGACATCGAGCGACTGCGCAAGCAATCAACGCTTCGCATCGAACATTCGCCACTTCCGTCCTCAGACAACAAATTCTATTGCGCTGTTTCCTTAGAGCACCCTAGGCCAATGGTCCCATGGACCTTACGCAAAATTGTTTTTGAGACACTGCATAATTTGTCAAAATCAAAAAGGAAATCCGCCAATGGGCATGCCAGTGCTTGTCCTGCCAACGTAACAAAATTATTCACCACAAAAAGAGCCCACTGGATTCGTTTCCCGTCGTCGACGAACGTTTCTATCACGTCCACGTAGACTTCGTGGGACGCCTGATACCATCAATAGAATGTATCTATATACTCACCTGTATAGATCGTTTCACCCGGTGGCCGGTAGCTGTACCTTTGTCTTCCGCATCCAGCAAAGCAGAGGCACAAGCCTTCGTGGAGGATTGGATAACTTGTTTCGGTTGTCCAGCAGTAGTTACAACCGATTGAGGTTCTCATTTCGAGGGTGTTTTCGCACATCTACTTAAGCACCTAGGCATTCGCCGCCACCAGATCTCCGCTTACCACCCGGCACCAAACGGGATGGTCGAGCATTTTCATCGACAACTGAAAACTGCTCTGGCAGCACAGGCGACTGGAAGGAGACTGGAGAGCTTCCCTACCCTTAGTCCTCTTAGGTTGCAGACCGACCTTCAAAGCTGATCTCCAATCCACACCGGCAGAGTTGACTCTTGATCACACATTGCGTCTCCCAGGAGAAATGGTGGCACCAACCCCACCAACCGACTTCAACTACGGTGACTATGCAGCTCATTTAGTACATCGTATGGGACAGTCGCATATTCAACCATCTCGCCAGCAAACACCCCTAGCCTACCTCCTCCCGCGATTAGCCGAAAGATCACATGTATTCCTCAGGGCAGAGGTTCGCGCACTACTGTAACCTCAATACAGCGGCCCACATAAGGTACTGCGACGCTTAGAGAAAGCCCATATAATAGAGCGCAACGGAAAACGTGAGACTGTCAGTATTTACCGGCTGAAACCTGTGCACCTGAAGGAAACCATTCCTTCCACTAATGGCCGACACCCGATGCGCCACCCGCAACTCCTGCCCCAGGAAGTCCTGCTCCATTCACCCCGGTATACCCCGCGACACGCTTGGAGCAGGCACCTGATCCCGATCAACCCCATTGGATCACTAGTCACGGGAGAGTCCTTAAGTTACCTTTACGTTTTGCATTGTAACACGCTTTTACACTTGACAGTTAACAAACACATTTGGTCTACGATATCGATTATTTTTCTTTCACCTGAGCATTCATCTATGCATGCAAACCCAAAAAATCCTTTTGTAATCTTATTTATTTTTTTCATCATGGTTTACGTTTTTCTCTCTATGCATAAATCTGATCAGCTCCAACAAGGGCTGCTTCGACGTTCTTTTATTTCCTCACATTTATTTTGTGGGTCAGCAACCCCTGTCACATCAACTGGAACTAATTCGACAGGCGATTCTTAATATTTCCGTGGTAACGCACCAAGCGATCCTATTTGTCGGACTTGCAAACCACAGCGAACAGTGCGAGCACCCTTATCGAAGGCTCTTTCTAGCCTTTTAGGGGGGAGCTCTGTAGTGACCAACCACACCCCGTTCTGTATGTACCTATCCTCCTGTGCATCTCATTGTTATATCACATCGAGATCACCTCTTTGGTCAGCACGTGTTTGCTTTCACTTTCCGCACGCTTTCTCACGCCTCTCTCTCTTGCTCCGCAGCTCGTAACAATACAAGCCGTCTTCCGTTTCGTGAATCGCCTCGTTCTCTTTTCGCACTAACGTAGGTTTGCGACCATACGTATTAGCTCGGGGTATCGATAATCTAAAGCATACACCAGCTGGACTGAGAAAACCTGGGTAAAGAAACCTAGAAGAAGCAGTGTTAGGGGCCAAGAGCACCCGCCGATAACAATAATCTGGACGCTCGATTGGCAAGGGCCATGATTCGTCCTATGAAGACTGGACTAAACCAGATTTGGTGGTAGTGGCGTGGCATTCCAACTATTAGGATATCTAAAAACGATCAAATTTTTAAATGTATTTTAGAAAAAGCGATGTCGAATTCAGCCGGAATGGAACAGATTTTGCTTTTGCCTGATTCTGAGTGATTTGTTAAAATTTAATTTGTTTTAATTAACCTTAATTGACTTGGTCCAGAAAGTATAAATACCGTAACCTAATTCTGACGATCACTTTCACGCTCGTACCAACGAGACGGTCGTTTTTGAACGGATGGTAAAAAATTGTTGTGGATCGCTGGACGGATTCTTGGAGGACTTCCGTGAATTCCAAATAGTTACTTGCACTTCCTTCTACGTTTATGCGTCAATGACAGCCGAACAACTGATACGGGAAAGAACGTTTGGTCGGAAACTGACTCTGCGTGAGGGTTTTCCGTATTATTTCATCAAATATTGTTGTGTACATCACAGAAGGCGCGGCGCAACTGCAAACAGGTAATTATGCCACTAATTTTTAATGAATTTAACCCATTTTAGGCTGCAAAATATCGATTGTCCGGCATTCGTTGGAATTCGCGCGGTCGGGAGGGAGTACCAAGTGATGAAACGTTGTCTTGTGCACAACCATGACTTCCATGTGGGTCAGCGGGGTCTGTATATAAGTAAACATAGTCTATCTGGAGAACAGGAAGAGGAAGTGTGTACTTTGATGGACAACTTTAGAATTACTCGCGAGCTAAGGGATTTCGCCACACAGGTTCCAGAGACCCTTAACTACTGCAGATATAAGATCCATACGTCGAAGAAGGTCTCAGTCGGATTCACGTGGCGATGAAGTGAAAGTTAGGGATTTGCTGGAGAATCAGGGAGAGGTTACGATAGGGCTGAGCGAAGGCGTAATTCGTCACATTTATTTTGTTCCTAAGATTATGCTCCACTGCGTCGCCAAGTTTATTGATGTTTTGTTAGCAGATGCCATGTATCAGCTAAACTGTGGCCGGTACGTGCTTTGGCATGCTGTGCTTGTAGATGACACTGGTTTAGGTAGAAGTTTCTTCTACGTTATCTTGCCGAATGAGAGCCGTAAGAGCTATAGATCTGTCGCGGGAGCCATGACCGCTATATGCCCAGTCTTTGCACAATGCAAGACTATAGTAGTTTGTCGTAGCTTGGCTCAGTACAACGCGTTTTCAGAATACTTTCCGTCCTCTAATGTGATATTTTGTCGATTCCATCTCGTTAAGGATTTTAAGAAGAAATGTAACAAGCTGTCTGGTACGCCGAAATTGGTTACCATACCGAGACCAGTGGGCAGGTTATGCAGTGAGGACTAGGTTGACTTTAGGAAACCTTACTACCAACCGAGTGGGGACGGAAAATAAGCCCCTCAGGACAGACTTTTCTCCTCGGTCTTCGTTAGTGGATGTATTAAAGAAAGTGCTACAACGAGTAAGTTCACTGGAAGTGATGCTTGGAATTCGCCTTGCTAAAGATTCCATGGGGGGTATCCGACACCTATTATTTGATAGACAGAGCCTGGCAACACACTCCGGAAATTAAGCGCACCTGTCTTCCGTCTACGAGCGTCAAACTGAGAACAAATGATCCACCAGTAGCTTCAACAAGCGGTTCGATTGAAAAGCGGAAATCAGTTTTAGAGAGTCTATCAGTCGACAGTGAAGACAACCAAATAGTCCTACGTGATGCACTGGAACATGCTGTGTTCCGAAGACTGACAACAACGACGTCAGCGAAGTACAAACTGGACGCTAAACGCAGAAGTTAAACCAATCCGACATCACCGATGAAGGCCAACTGTTGCAATGTCTGCAAATCTGCGTGGTATACGGTCGATTTGGACGATGAGCAACAATGGATCCAGTGCCAGAAATGCGGGTGCCAAACACAGCTGTTGCACTGCTCACAGTGGAGAGGAAGCATACGTTTGTGTGCATTACCTCAGTCGATGAGCGTGGACGTCAAAAGCCCAAAGTGACTGAAAACGGCCCTTTTAAGGCAACACCAATCTGATTTATTTGTCTGTAGGTTATTAATTCTGTTCAGGGCCCATAATATCGGTATAGATTCCAGTTGAGATTGGATGTTGTGGGGGCAATATCTATTTCGTTTCCGAGCCGATTCCCGAGTGGAATGAACACGTGGACGGGACAGAATTGGCGGATTATTCCACGGGCACGCGGATTAGAGAGTTTCTTGCCATGCCCACGACGTTTATCCATGGTTTTGCCGACGGCGTATTCACAGACCTCGTCGAGGAAGTCAGCTAGTTTCAGAATACTATTTAGAATAGCTTTTGACAGTTATATGGAAGGTTTCTTTCTTAATGTCAGGTCAGGTCAGGTTTCTAGGACGAAAACAGGCTTTCGCCTAACGTGCGTCCAGATTCATACACCAGTAGGATTTGGGACTTCCTCTGGTGCTACGACGTGAATATTGTTTTCGTGGTTTATCATGATTCGTTAACCTTCTCTAGATTCGAACAGCTACCCCAGCGAGCAACAATGCCAGGGGTTTACTTCAGGTGATACTGTTTAGAGTTAAGTCAAAAGGTTTACAGAGTGAGGAGCGGTAAGAATAAGAAACTAACAGTAACATTGTGGAGCCGCACTTTCGCACTCATATTAGAGACCGGCAGTTGAGGCACATGCAGCACTGGCCAGCAAAGGGAGCATCGTGTCACTTATTTTGTGCGATGTTTGTTTCTGGTATGCTTTCGTGTGCTGCAATGGTGACTGGTTTGCTTATATTATTCGAGTGCATGCTGTATGGTATACGATGTATGAGAGCGTGGTGGGCTTTTCGTGCTCGATGTGCAGTAGACCTTTTATTATTTTTTATAATCATTATCTCTTTGCTTTTTTATTTATTTTATTTTTTATTTCTTTATTTCAAATTCTTTTATATTTTTTTGGCCTCTTGAGACCACCCACGAACGATATGTTCGTTGAGAACTGCTGTCGTTTACCTCAATTTGNTCAATTTGCTCATCACATGAACGTCAATTGGAGACCAACAGGAGTACAGCGCTATGACGTCCCACGTTAACGCTGGCTCCTTACGGTCTGGGCATGGTAGCCACTTAAAGATTTGGTTTTGTTGGATTTCCATTCCGAGAACTCGTGCGTTTATAATAACGATCAATTATTTTATTTTTTTAAGTTAAATAAATTTCCCTTTAATCTTTTTGTTTTTCGGTTTCCGTATGGAAACCGGCGTTATGTTAAGGGTCTGAAATAAGAGAAAT
>UZAN01048647.1:0-23704 GCA_900618425.1 Echinostoma caproni | reverse complement strand
AACCAATGCCTGCAATCATGTGAAAGCATACATGCGGACCAGGCAGACCAAAGATGGTGATACTCTCGAGCATGTTACACTGTTGGTCTCAAGCCACTACACACGCATGGAAAGCTCATGTCTAATAATTCACTCGCCAACTTGGTTAGATGGGGTTTTATTTCTCATTCTTATTTCAGCAGTGCCGGGTGCCCACGTTGTGAGCATACCATCGAAGGAATTCTGGACGCTCGATTGGATGTGACTATATTCAGTCCTGTGCAACCTGACCTGACCTGACCTGACTCCCAAATTTGTTATACTGCTTGATTTGATGTTTATTTTATTAGAGCAACATTTTGGATACTGTGGAAATCTATATTTCCCATAAGATGAAACTCTAGACAATCATTCCTGCTATGACGGATGTAGCAAGAAAATCCCGCAATTTCTTCTTGGCGTTTTTGGTGTTAACCATTTTATCAGTTTGCACGAATTTTATATCGTTCGTTTCACCGTATTGGCTTCAATCTACACCGGAATCACATAGTCAATTTAAAAATATCGGTTTATGGACTGCTTGTTTTGATGGATACATGAGACCGGGACAGTACGACAAGGCTTATTTTGGATGTTACTACATATACTTTGTTGAGTATGACAGAATAAGAGATTGGATAAATCCAAGTAAGTATTTATAAAAAGACAAATATTATTATTCGTCTTTGTTGATCAAAATTTAGATCATATTGTTTCATGAGTTAAAGCATTTTTCTATGCTAAATGTGTGCATATGTTATATAACAAATGATATATATCATATCATGAATGCATTCCCTCCCTGCCCGCAAAAACGCGGGGATGACGCGCTATTTAGCGCGTCATGCAACGCCTACTTTTAGGGCAAAATTAAGCGCAGATAACATCGCAACAGCGCCTTGCGCGTTTTTCTACGAATAACCCGAAATGCACCTATTTTATTTATATCAACTTCAGTTACTACTCACTCGTTCATATTCTAGGGACCTGTTATACTCATTTTGCTCCACTCCCATTTTATGGAGAATAAAGCCGTTCAAATGTAACCCTGATCAATGACAAATCTGTACACAGATGAGACGTAATATATAGAACGTCTGAATAATCGAACCCTTTCCCTTTTTAAACGCCGACAGAGCACTTAGAATATATATCTGTTGCAGATTTGGTAAGTAGATAGTCAATTTTGGGATTTTTTAGTGCATATAATTCCGCCAGAGACAATATAGTTTACCATTTAGAAAAAAACACCATTTAGAGGGCGAAATTCCGGCAAATAAATGCGCTGATGTGTTGGCAGGGCTGCCAGCAAAAACGCGGATATAACGCACAAACTTTTGCGTTCTGCTTCGCAAAACGTTTTGCGCAAAATTTCACGAATGAAACGCCAAGTTGCAACAGGCACTGCGTGTTTTTTCCCGTCAACTACGAAATGAACTTCTATATCCATTCATTTCTTTACCCGTTTTTCCACTTCCCATTTTACTGATAATATATCTACCTCTCTTATTTCTGATCAACCTACGCCCTATACCACCCACTTTACTATAGTTAAGTGGAGAGTTTAGGGGAGTATACTTCCCTATATTAAAACCTACCGGTTTGTTTCTATCGGTTAATCGTTCGATTACTCAAGGCCTATCACATATCAATATATACCGTCGTATAAAAGGCAGAAGAATGTAGTACACCTAATTTATTATATAATAATAACATGATAACATAATTACATAATAATAATAATCACATAATAAATGCACAATAATGAGAGTATAGTTCTATCGATTCTTGTGAATGAACTTCTTCAAGTATGTTTTCCTTCTTGATAACTGCATACACTGAGCTGATGACGATAAATGACATCTGCAAAATGTAAATATGAAAGAATATTAGTATGCAACAGGGATATTCCAAATTAATTATAATGTAAAGCACCTCTTACCTCAATGATCGATTTATATATACTGTTTTCTGAATAAACGATCCATTAGAAATGCGGCATAACTGCCCAAAATATGATAAGAAAAATAACAAGAAATTATTTCGCAAGTACAAATGGAACACTTAATGAATAAATCACTATGAGATGTAAGCATTACAAAGCTCATTGGCATTCTCACTTACCCATGATTGCTTTTGTAATGTGCGATGATGACAGTGAGCGTTTTCCTCGGATGTTATTCCATTTCAATATTTTGCTTAGATGCGGAGTGAACACGCGTCTGATCAGCAGATGTATCGACTTCTGCATTGTGTCACCCCCACTGGCGACAAAATAATACACCTGCACGATAAGATCCACAGTAAATTACATTATTCGACGAATGTGTGGCTACAAAATTGCACAAAATCTTAGGGATTTATTGTAGAAGTTTTTGTGTTTCATCTCGTCCAATAGCGCATCGAAGTCTTCTTTGCTCTCGATGGGTAAACGAACACTGACAGGCGATATTTTCGTTTGCAGTGTCGTATGCACTTGTGTTCGAGGTTCGTTATTGATCCGCGTCTCTCGTTCCACAGTTTGTTCTAGTCTATCCAACTTTTCAAAGGTAAATTTAGACAAACCAAAATAATTTACTAGTATTTACTTAGGGACCAAACCCAGATTCCGTTCGTGTTACAGAAATGGCGTTATTGTGCGATCAGAGTGGGTTGTCCGGTAATAATTTTAGAAATAATTGTTAACTTCACTCACGTTTTATATCGAATATTTGCACGTGTAGAATGCAATGATAAAAGAGATTTATTTAAGCTATCAGTCGAAATGTCTCCAGAATAGTTCGAATTTACCCATAAAATCTATGAAAAATAAATGATATAGAATGTTTAGCATATATCTTTTTCAGAAAAGTTTTCGATGCCTTTGATATGAGAAGTAGACGGACGGGCATAAATTTCTGTGGACGCTTACTCTAGGAAGCACCTTGGCAAATTTACTTGCGGGATGTTGATCTTCATTACCAGATGTCGATGGTACTTAATTTTGATCACTGTTGCAATTCATTTCTTAACTTGTGACAAAGGGATTTGCTTAAAACTACTAAATCGTTGAGATTACATGTTTCTGAAATTTCGTCATTAGAATGACCCTCGTTTTCATTATCAGGTTCCTCAGGTGCTAGGGTTGGGCATGGTCTATTTGACAGTGCACACATTTTGCGATAAACAGTGCATCTGCTTGTACTGCGGAGAATAGCTCCAGAAGCTACGGTTAACGGGAAGCAAACAAATATGGCAGGCAACTAAACTACGCGCAGAACTTTGAAGAAGCTAATGTACCAATAATGAGAAAATACTAATTCATTATATAAATCCGCACAACTAAAATGGGTAAAAGATAAGCTTTGGAAAATAGGAGAAAGGCGGAGCGACTTCAGAGCGAAAAAACGCTCCGGTGTGTTGGCAGGGTTCTTACATGAATGCATTCATGATAAAGAATCAGGTACTATATAAAGAACCCAAGCAGCACTTCGTCAGCGAAACGCTCTCTATTCGTCCGCTAAAATTAGCTACAGCGATGTATAAATGGGCGATATAGCTCATTAATCGGTGAATAGTGGGTTATTTGTTGGCTAAAATGAAGTACATTGGGAAAACCCAATTCTCATTTTTTCAACTTCTCATTATGAAACGCCCCATTATAATGGGAAGGTGAAAAAATGTGGTATATGCATATACCGCATTTTCCCACTCACACTAAAAGCCTTCCCACGACTCACATATGATTTAATCGGTAAATAAAAGGCGTAGGTTTAAAATATAATGCTTAATAAAAACTAAGACAAAATGTTTATATGACATTATTGGTGTCTTTGCGATGTTTTCGGAGGTGAATTCTGTCTGTGGTATTCTTTAGTCGTTTTATTTCGACCCCGACAATGTGGCCTGTCTTTCCGGGGAAATTTTACAGCTCATGACAGCATCTTCCAAAGTAAACATGAGTTAGATAATTTTTCCTACCGAAAATCGACTGAATAAAATTAAGTCCTGACGCTCTTTGCCTGGCAATTTCCCCCATGTAATTGACCTCAACAGCTAGAGTCGCGTGAAAGACGAGATTCATTTCACGTTTAATTTTGTGCGCAAGTTCCTTGCCACCAAGGTTGAAGAAGTGTTGGACCTAGATAAATGCGATATAATCGAAATCCAATAATGACAAAGTTGTCATAGTTCAATTTCTCTTGCAGTTTCGTTTCAAGATCGTTTAGTTCTTGAGCCGTTTTGCGTTGGTTTCAGATTAGACGATCAAACTTGTGGACTTGGGGTGTTTGTGTAATCACAAGCTGGTCCATTTTTCTATGTAGCAGATACAAGCCGGTGCCTAACTGCGTAACTTTAGTCCGCAAATCACGCAAATTAACTGAGAATAAACGATTTATATAGAACACACAAATACCCGTCAGTTTGTTTAGTTTAATCCTATCCTCTATGTTGTAAAGCACGCTATAACCGAAGAATGAGCTACTAAAGTAAAGTTAAAGTTAACAATCACAATGCAAAACTTATGCAGTGTTTGGGGAGTAGAAACTATTCACCCCTAGGATATCCATCGATCTGGATGAGGATGTTGTTTTCACAGAACGTTTGTGAAAGGACTGGCTTGTAGTCTACTTGGGCGACCTTTTAAATGAAGTTTTAGAAATTTTTGTTACACTGCTTATTTCGCGAGAGACAGTCTCGGTGGACATAGTACTGGACTTGAAGTCCTTGGGTTTTGGCTGGGCCGACAGGGTAGTTTTGTTTCATCATCCCTGTTTTGTGCTACAGGTCATTGTCAAGCAGCCGACCGACCTTCGCCTTGTAGAGTAAGTAGCATCTGTGTCCTCACACCCAGATGACTTTAACAAAGCCCTTTCAAGTTCAGAGGCCTTCTTCAAGTTATTTTTAGGTGACTGGTTACCAAAAGTTCAATTACTTACCGGTTTCGGCATTTACAAAAACTTGGAATACAGTTGCTGTCTGCGGCATGTTCGAGTTGGCAATCGGGAAATAGTGGTACGGGGCCATGGGTATGTTAACATACCCATTCAGAATGAGCATTAACTGGGTGTCCCCTGACAGTCACCTAGGCATCTCCTGAGTGACTCCCTCACCTGAGCATCATGTTGGACATATTTGGGGGATGTCTAGGTGATGGTCGTAAAACAAAATTGGCAGGAACGGTGTGTAATCTTTTAAATTAATCCACAATTATAGACCCCTTAATCCCGATACGTATATGACAATACTATTTATGTACTTCAAACGTGATCTAACTAACTAACCCTTCTAGCTCTTTCTAACCATTGGGTTCTATGCGGCGCCTTGTGTATACATACCGCGCAAGTTATAGATAGCGCAACCCGGTTTTCACAAACTTTAAGTATTCGGCGACTCAATTTCCGATTCCATTGATCTCTTCGAACCCAATAGCAACAATATAATATCAGTCGATATAAAAATAGTTTTAATGATATATTTACGAAATTATGATAATAAACATGTCACTGGTCATTCTCGGGTTTAAAGGTGTCCACGTTTGAGACATCTGAAATGNGAAATGGAGGTTAAAATTTGGATTAGTGAAGCGGTTAAAAACTCCATGTCGTAGAGCGTTGTAATTTACTCATGGATTCACTTACTTGTTGGAAGGTATTCAGCTGAGATCAAAGAACGACCACGTAGGACCCATCTCTGAATAGTCTCTTTAATGTACTTCATGCTTCCTTTCCGAAAGTTATGTCGCATTACAGTGTCTGTATGGGTAAATGTCAAAAACATTATATGTTTACCGATAATAAGAATTGCGGTCTTGCTATCGGCGAGGGCTTGTTTGCCATTAACATCCCTCTAGTTGATGCTAGGTAGAAGTTCTTCCGAAATAAATAATTGGGTTATGCCCCTGGTGCAATCTCCGGCCCTGGTCGTTTCGGTGTTGTACAGCATTTTCATCTACATCAACTTGACTAAGAAAATTATCGTTATTAACACTTACTCATAGTAATTTGTACAGGACAGTTTGAGTTCCAGTTCATTGAAACCCGCAAGTGTTCGAACTGGTATGCTACAAAATAACAAGCATCCACTGTTTATCGCTTTTTGGGCCTAATATAGCAAATCTATCTTACGGTTTATTTGCCTTGTTTCGCAGTGCAAGGCTTGAATGAATTCTGAACGATATGTGCAATAATTGTGGCCAAGACTTACTGATAATCATCTCGTGATATTAGTTCGGAGCGAGGAAGAACTGCAGTTCACTGTTTTCTTTATTACTATAATGACAAAATATAGAAATAGATTCAATACAAAAGTCAAAATGACTGCAGAATGTTCTGTTATGATTTCATTTCCGGCATTGAGGTCATTACTTCTAAACGAGTTAAACCTATAATAAATTGTGTACATGCTGGTCGACGGCGTCATATAATTGTCCATTTTTCTGAATGGGTTTTAAATGGACATATCATTCAAACGAAGTGAACTTCTGGATTTGTATGTGTGTACGTATAAGAGTGGGATAAATGTTGGTATCATTTCAATGCTCCTGTATAGCTTTATCCAATTTCACATTTGACGCTTGCACTACACTTCGAATAACGAATGGGATTGGAATTTGGGTACATTTTATTTGTAACTGCGATCCTCTGCTAGCAAAAAGCGTCAAAAAAGCCCACTTTGAAACCGCGAATTAAGTGACTGCCTCGGGTGAAAACCGTTTTCCAGATAGCCGTAACTTCACAAATTTTCGGGTTTTCTTTTGCTCAATCGCAAGAAAACGGCACCTAAAACGCACGACAAAGACTCCGTCAATTAAGTCTTTTACTAACCAGTTAACCACGGACTCGTGTCATTTCAAAGCTTGTATTTCAAGACTTTTACCGACAGCTACCAAGGGCCAACGAGGAACATACTTGTGGACTGAACGCTTGAGAAATTTAGTAAATGAAAAACATCCCTGGGAGTATCAAGTCAGGTTAGGTCGGGGTACACAGAACTCGCGGATGCTGCCAATAAGTCCGGTTTCTTGCACTTGTGAGCTCTGATTCGATCCCATTTTGGTTCGACTGCGGAAGAAGTTCTAAGATCTTCTCTTCGGGTTTCTGAAGGAGGGTCAGACTGAGATGCAAACGAGATTTTGGAGTGTTCAATCGGTAATATCAGTAGGCTCCAGTCAACGAAGAGTCATTGCCTGCCTCAGTTTTTATGTGAGAAATGCAAGCCAGACACGCTCTACCAGCGGGTAAGATGTAAGATGTAAGATGTAAATAAAGACTGAGAACACAAGAGTTGTACATCATAAATGATCGAAAATATGAGTTACTTGTTATGGAGAAAATGGTTGACAGGGAAAAGGAAAACTAAAAAGATATAAGAGTACCTTTAACGTGGGGTTCCAAGGTCGACCTATGGTTCACCGTGCACTGATCACTCCAAATTAGGGAACACAGTCAGCCAGCAGTTAGCCATTTTGTGATTAAAGCTTATCACATTCGTTGCTGTGATCGCTGCTTCTAGGGGGTTATTTCAGCCGTTCGCCACACGGTTTACTAGGAACTGTGCTCGAACTGCCAGCCTGAAACGCTATTTTGCCAATATCAATGAGTTCCCGCGTAATGCCACGTTGTCACTGACAGTGATAAAAGGAGAACCCGTATCAGTTATGCCTTTTATACTATTGAAGCCTTCTATTAGATTTCCCCTTAGGCGTCTCCTTTTCAGGGAGAATAGGTTCACTTGGATAGTCTGACCCGTAATGGTGGGGAAGCACCTCATGAATCTGCGTTTTACCGCCACTGGGACCTTCCGATCCCGCTTCCGGTATGGTGACCGTGCTTGGATGCAGTATTCTAACTCTAGTCTCACATAAAGGGGTAACAACTTATCTGGGTACCGCAAGACAACAGTTATCAGTAGTTGATTTAGTGCGTTATTCGCTTTACGTGACACCAGTAGGCACTGCTTTTCTGTGTTGAAATTACTCGTTACATGAATTCTCAAGTCTTTCATTTCGCCACTTCTTTGGAGTTCATCTGGGTTTTCAGTGTTGATCCACCGTAACGGGTTTGTAATTTTAGTCTCTATCAGCTGTCTACACATGGCCACGTTGAGCGGTATCTCCCAATCTTCCGTCCAGCTAATGAGGTTATCTTAATCCCTCTGCATGGTTGGTTTTAGGGGAAACCCACCAGTTTCGGGTCATCTGCGAACATGAATACTGAGTTCTCAATCCTCGTCGATGAGCGTGCCCACGTAGGAAAAAAGCGGGACTTGGTGGTCGTTTTTTGAGCGAAAAACACCTCACTGTGTTAGAAGGATCGTTGTTGTAAATAGTACGCATTTTGAAATGAGTGGCACTTTAAAGTGCTGGTAGTTACCAAAAACTTCTTTAAAGTTCAACCAATGCAATGAAATCTAAATACGTTCATAATTTAAATCACAAATAACCGACAACTGTCGGTCATTTAGTTTTAGATCCGTTAGTTGCAACCCTGCCGGCAAAGTCGCGAAAATGACGCGGCCTTTTGTGTTCTGCCTCATGAAATTATTGCAAAACAGTTTGTGAAAAAATTTAAATTTTCAACGGGCAATTCGCCCGTTTTTCCGTCACCCAAGAAACGGTCATCTATTATTTCGCTCGTTTTTAGGCCCCACGTTATAGTTCTTATGTATCTACCTAGCTTTTTACCGATGAACATATGCTATGTAGTGCCCCCCTAATAGGTTGATCTATATTTAAATCTCTCCGTTTCATCCTATAGAATAAACGTTGGATTACTTAATGCCTATACTTTCCCAGTATGCACCTTCCAGTTAAACGACCGGGAATGTAGTACAACAAATTTGTTATACAAGAACATGATTTGTACCAAAATAAAAATGACCAATTAATTGAGGTTTATCTGAAAAATTCTGCAGTATTCTGGTTCCTTCCTGGAAGTTGTATTCGCTGATTTGATGATGGTATATGGCATATGTAAAATGAAAATGTACGAGATTATTAGTATCATTCAGAAAATTTGTAAAAAGATATGAGAGAGAGAGCTAATGTGAACTCCCTATTTCATTTCTATGATGGAGACATAATTAACAATCTCTCGGTTATGCGTAAGAACTCCTTCAAGTACTTTACGATTATTTCAACGGAATAAAAATATCAGAACTATTGGGAACAAACGAGCAATTTTTCGTTACGAAATATCTGTACGCAAAAGCATATCAGTCCTTGCACTTACCCATTATTGTGTCTGTTGTTCCTGATGACGACACTGCGCCTTTTGCGCGAATGCTATTTCAACTGAAATTTCTACTGATTTGGGGCGTAAACGCAAGTCTAACTCGCATTGTGTCACTCCACTAGCAACGAGATAAGCTACCTCTAACAATAAACTCAACGATAAATTATAATATTCGACGAATGTGTGCACAGAAGACCGAACAGAAACTCACGAATGTCTTGAAGACTTTATCACCTTTTATCTCGTCCGACGGCGCTTTGACGTCTTCCAAGCTGTCGATGGGTAAGCGAACACTTAAGGGCAAAACTTTTGTCTGCAATGTTGAATGCATCTGAGCCCAAATTTCTTTGAACACCCGGTTTAGGCGGTCAGCGGTATGTTTAAATCCATGCAGCTTTTCACTGGTATATCAGATGCAACTGGCATCTGAGGTGAGAACCTATGAGATATATCTTTAGACAAAAATAAAATCCTTACTGAGTCGATGGTGAAAAGTTCTCTTTTGCTGTCTCTGAAATCGGTCAAAAAGTACTGCTGTTTCTCAAATGCAATACATCAACTCTGCAGTCGACCTACATCACGGTCAAACTGCTTGTTCGAATTGGGGTCAAAGGATCTCTTGGTATAATTTGACAGGACAGTGCGCGGGAGTATGAAGGTTGACTAGATGTTGCAGTCGGTTTACCTCAAAGTCTGATAGGATGACCGGAGCACTATATACAGGCCATTTTGCAATTTTCAGCGGCATTCACACATTACGTTTGGGTTTTGTAAACATGGGATTGGTTGTATCTGAGGTTTGTACCTACGTTTCTTTCTGGTATCGCTTCTCTTATGGGAGCACTTCAAATAGTTCTCTACGGTACAACGCGTTTTAACAATTGAGACTGACAAGTGGTCTGGAGAACGTGCACTCTGCGCCCCGTGGCCTCCGGTGGGAGGTCTTCCCTGGCTTCCAACAACTTATGTAATTTTTTAACAGATAATTGGCCCGGTTTAGGCCACAAAACCTCAATATCTGAAATTAACCACTTTTCGTGCACTGTGGCTATCGTTTGATCCGCAAACTGAATGATGAAAACATCTAGAATAAATTTACAGTCACGGGATAATTCACATTCATAAACTCATAATGGGTTCGTTTAGGAGTGAAAGTAACTCGCCATCGATGGTATATAAAAGTGAACATGAACTAATGGTATTAAATCAAACGGAATTACCTTCGTTTCATAGTCACGGATTGCCCTGTATCCCTAGTTATTTTTAATTTCACTATTGAGGATGTTATATAAAGTGCTTTATTCCGGATAACAAACTTGTAGTTACATTCATTTTCAAAACAGAGAGTTATTTTTATTAGAATATGCTATTTGCATGACTGTGCTGGGTGACTACACAGACAGTCTAACATCTCGTCTGTTGGTAGGAAACAACTGGGTATTGATTAGATTCAACGTTATATTTTTTGTGCTTAAAGTAATCTGATTAAGGAGAAAATTACTCTCCAATACTTCCGATGGCTTTATCATATTTTGCATATACCTTGCCGCCATCTACCTAGCCCTGCTCTGTTTGTACTCGCCAAGCGTTGCTAAAAAGGAGCGACAAACAGGTAATATCATAGACCGGAATTTATGTATGATTAAGTCAGTTTTCTCATGAGCCGTGTTTGGGGGAGCACATCTTGCATCCTGGATGTCCAAGAGATATGGTTTCTTTGGTTTGGAGACACTGAAAAACGACTCGAAATAAGAATTAGTAGCGCAAATGAACTACGGGGTTCCTGTCAAAGTTGTGTCATTTAAAAGATCAAAAACTAAGAACATAGGACGAAACGAAGACAAATTGAAACTTTGTTCTCTCTAATTTGCTTTTCTTTGTTTTTCTTTCGTTACCTGCGCCCAAATCTCACTTTCCATTTTCAANTGGCACCAATTTTGTTTTGAAGATATGTTATTTAGATAAAGTACCCATGGATTTCTCTGATATTTAGGAATAAGATACCAATGTACCTAATCTTGCACTTATATTAGTTACGTTTTTGTTCTCCGATCAGTCTGATGGTTATTTCTTGAACCTTCTTGAGGGAGGAAATATTCCTTTGAAAAAACAAGGTTCACAGCTGCCTAAAATATTCTGCGTACACCTGATTGATTTCCATAAAACACCTATAGTTTCCCGCACAAAAAAGCAAATCATAATTTAAATAGTTCTTTCCATGACCACTTGGCTACAACCAAACAGTGGTCAGAGTATTTTAAACTGCCATCACAGTTATTCCTAGCTCATTAAGTCTCTGAGTTGCCACTAGAAGAAACACCATGATGGGGATTTTCTACAATTAACCGCACGTTTTCAATGGTTCAAACATGATTCTCTCCCATTATCAGGGGTAAGTCTCACGTATTTACCAAACTAAATTATTTACTCCTGTGCTTTCCAAAGTATGCTATATCATTCGTTTCTGCAACCTTGATTGTCTCCGATAAAGCATGAAAATCCAGTGGGTTACTAATGCAGAGCAAATAACCTTAGAGTCACTGCCTTAACCAGAAGTTTGTAGTAAGGTTCTGAGTCTAAAACTTCATTAAGTTCGGATAGCACGGCCTCACCTAATCGCCATCATTCGGTATTCAACTTTAAAGTTCACATGATTAGTTAGACACAATCCAATTCTTATGAATCCATGCTAAGTTAAGTATCTAGTCTACTGATATCCACGAATGTGTACATTGAGCAACAATCGAAGGAACGAACCAAAGAGAGAACGACTGATATCGCGAAACCTTAACAACGGTTGTATTGGTATAATCTGTAGAGCTGAGCGTACAGAAGGTGAGTATACGTGCCATGACCAGCTATGTGGTCTTGATCCGGTAAAACAGAAAGGTCGGAATATGGGGAAGGTACATGTGCGGAGAGGGTTGATGTTGTCACCACATAGACAGCCTTCAGTAAACAATGCTGAATAAGATGTTGGGCTAAATGTTTTCCAGTGATTCTTTTTCACTGTATTGCATAAGACCTCTCTGAAGTTCGCCCGACGGGAAGTTTTCAAGGATGCAGCAGCCCTACCCCATGTATAGCCAGCACAGTTGAAAATGTCCACTCTTGTGATAGAGTGCCTCCTACTACAATGATCTTATACCACAAGGCCTTCTTGTAAGTGTGTTATTTGCTTCATAATGACTGGCTAGATGCCAATGGGTTCTGTGGATTTAGTAACACTTATTTTATTAATTACACTGAATACTTTCTCTATCTCAATACTCAATTTAAAGCGATTTAGACCCAATATGAATATTGCAATACATCTTGGAGCTTGCAAACACAATTAGTTCTTTCTATAATAGTTTAATGACCTAACGCATATTTTTTTGTTAGCCTGTGGGGCTTTAAAAGCTTCACAGTTTTTTCTATCTTAGTGCAATTAAATTAATTCAACTTCTCCGGAAAACTGACAACTCCATCATTATTCTGCAAACTTTAAAGGCCTCTTTATAGAGACATCTTGTCTCAAAGAGTTCTTTTGCAAAAACAAAATTTAAAGAATTTGCAAACATCTTCCGATATTGAAAGACCTGTCCTCAATCTACGAAGAACTTGCACAAAGTCATTAATACCTTTGTTCAGCATCAATGTTAAGCATTCTTATGGGTGATGATAACCAAGAACTTAAACGCTAGATCATTATTTTCAGCATTATCATTCAAAAGTGTTCTTCGGAATTTGTTGGTTTTAGGAATGTCCATTACGTGATGGACTGGGAGTTGCAATCCTTGTGCCCTTTTTAGTTATGCTTTTGTAACCCTCTTTATTATTCCATTTTGATTCAGTAGGAGTTCTTTCACATCGCTTCAACTGATAAATTATTCGTTCACTTGGATAGATCACAGTTTTCCACTTATAAGCGGAACTTCAGGACTGAACTGTGGTTATCTGATTTGATCGTTTTATCATCGTCTTTTAACAATCATCCTAGTTCATTTAGGTAAACCGTGTGACATGAGAAAAAAAAATTTCTTCTACTCTTGATTTATTTGGAATACTATCGTGTACATGTTTTTTAATCAGTTTCTACATCTGATTAAGCATTTTTGATTGTCTTTCTATGAATCTTGGATTTAGGAACACTGGAAATAGTTTGCACGTAGAGGGCTAGGAAGCCTTTAAATAAAATTAACCGTGTGAAATAAATCCGGTAGAATTATACTGAATAATTTACTCAGTTGCTCTAACCCTAACTGTGCTGAAAGTTAAAAAACGAAACCTCTCTATACAAATAGAAATAAAAGTTGATCCAACTGACTTTCCAAAATAAGAAAACAGATTTTACACGTTTCTTAGCATTTGAATTGTCGGTGACCAATGTCCAAGTTGGTTTGGGCTGGATGTGGCAATAATACTCCTCTGAATGTTCCTCACAAATTCTTACTTTTATTCGGTATTTTACATAAACATAAAGCTAGGATATATTTCAGTGCTATTAATACAGTTGTATTTCGATCCTGCTTGCTCACGGACTAAACTAAGATCACGGTAAAAATGTTGAATCCAACCTTGTATGGCTTGGCTAACTTACCTGAATTTGCTCGATTCACCAACTCAATGTGATGGGATGTCCTGAATCTACACGGACTGCATGTTCCTTAGTGGTACACCAACGGTATTGTGAGAAATGGGACCTGTTCATATAATAAAATGTCATGGATTTCGGAAAAATTACTTTCATTACTGTCTACAAAAGTTCAAGAAGGGAGAGGTGTTCAACCAAATATAGGCCTTGTGTACAGCTCGTTATAAGACTTTTCAAAGTTCTCTGCTATCGCAGACAGCAGTCTAAGTTTGATTCCCTAATGTGAACCAGTGCTAATACAACTAGACGGAGAAGTGCTAGTCCGCTTAAGTATAAACCCAACTATTAGCGTAGCTGTAAGCCTAGCCGAGCAAGAGGATCAGTGATACTCCAGTGATTAATAGAAAGCATGTCCATTTTGTGTATAACAACAAATGTTTGTGTACAAAAGTAGAAGAATAATATGGATAAATTACTGAATTGTGCAAATACTGCAGTATTACCGAAAGGAACCAGTTGGGTGGTAATAGCCCGGTGGTAACGTCATCAAGTTATCACCCCGGGGATGTATTCGAATCCCACCACCACCGCCGGACTTTCCCTATTGTGTGTTGAATGGCAGCCCTTTGATTGGATGCTTTCCCCATCCTGAAAATTTTCTTTTTATATTCAATAAAAGGAAGTATAATGAAAAAGATAAAACTTTGCATGTCTATGCAGCAACCTAGCACATTGTTTCCATACGTTTTCGGCGTCACATATAGAACTCGTTTAGATAATAGTTCAGAGTAATGAAAGAGAAATATTGAGATTTATTTGCATGATAGGGTAGTCAAAAAGGAGTTTTTCGTTACTCACCACTCCTTACCATTCGTTCTTATTTATATTGCACTAACTCAACTCTTACGTTGGCTATCTTGTCTCTTCTTTCATTTAGCATAGTGCTTCAATCAAACTAGAAGTTTAAGAGCGTCTGATCAATGACGTGATCATACAAAAGACCATATGGTTCACTTAAACTTGACAGCCAAATACTACATATTTGTCACTAAAATCAATGGAATGTACGCTGTAGGCTGCTGTACTTCCGTCCAGACCTTTATGATATATCAATCTAGGTTCAAGGGTTTATGTTTCGGGCTCCCATAAATGACTGTTGATGGCCTGGAACACACAGTCGAATTACTGTCTCAAGGCGGAGAGTCCTTTCTAAATTGCTCCTAGGAGAGATTATCCTCGCAAAAGAAGTCAACATTTGTACAAATGGTGTGGTGCACTTTTCTGTAAAGTATGATTGAAAAATGAACAAAGCGATAATGGTAATGGACGAAGTTTTGACTTTCTCAGCGGTGATAAAGAAAACGGCTTCAGTAAGTTGAGGTATTTTAATAGTTACAAGTACTCTTTTCCCATTAGAATGGTAAATACAGAAGTTTACAAAAGAACCACTCGTGCCTAAGGAAAATAAATGAGAACCACTATGAGTTTAAATACAGGTGACCAACAGTTCTACGTATAGCTCGGAGTACTTAGTACTAGCCAATGTTTTTTTCCAGTTGAACGACTTTAAATCCCGTTGTGAACGGGTATACTATAATCAGGAACACGAAAGCGTCACAAATATGGAACCTCAAAAAACGAATAAATATTTGCTTCATCATACTTTGGCCTGGCAAAGGGCCGAGATGATTACCATTTAACTCGTGAAAGTGGATTTATGTTCACTGAGAAGAGCTGTACAGATATTTCACGTTCCACAGCCAAAACATAACAACAGTATGGAAGAATGAGTTTAGGATATTGATTCAAGTCAAGTCAAGTCAAATAAAGCTTTGTTCACCCAATGGGATGAATTTTCGGTGATGTAACTTGGATCCATGAGTATTGCAAATTCTGGAAAACCGTCTCTAGCACACACCCCAACCTCCTTCAGTTCATTTTCTTTCAGTGGGCACTGATCAAATACTGATGCGACTTCATTTTATTACGTAGTTTTAAGAATGTTTCCAAAACCTAGGATTTTACGGGTTTGAGAATCGCGTATCCATCAGAATTTCTTTGACTACAGTTCACAAGGCGCTCAATATTTCTCATCCATGATGATATTCACTTATACCTAAATGGATCGCAAAGTACCGTGAAGATCAGCCCAAAACTGTATCCATTTTCACCTTCATCTCACAGTTACTCATGCTTAGTGGTGTGGAATGCGCGTTCAGTTTTCGACTGATCATCCTTCAGACTTAATCTTTGCGCGTAATAGGAAGTTCATCTGGTATTGAAATGCGTGGAAATCTTGGGGTCACTGAATGCGTAGTGAACGGTAGTGGTTAAAGCTCGTCAGCAGTGCGAGCGCCTTATGTCCCGTTCAGGATTAGAATTACGTACCATCGATAAAGAAACCTTACCTGAACCGAATTATTAATCAAATGCATTATTATGTAATAGTGGGTAACATGTCTTGTGTGGGCTGATTTTGTGCCTTAGGCCTTTCGAATATCAGTAAACGGTGAAAGCTTCTTTCACCGTGATGATTTTTTCATTTTTTGAGTTCGTTAAACATAGCCTCCGACAGAGGCTGACCATTTTGAGCTGACAATTCAGCCTTCTCCATGGTCTTATGATTTGTTCTTCACTTCATAACCCATTATCAATTTAGCCGTTTAAAACTGACTAGTTAGTGAAGGGCCGAAAATCAGCTTATTTACCCGTTCGTCTTCAGGTATATTAATGTTTGACTAACCAAAGGATTAAAATACAATGATGGAAGTGATGCTAGGTGATTATCGCTTGTAAAGTTTAGTAGACTTAGCCGACAACAACAGCAACAACAACAAATAATAATAATATTCATAGTAATAATAATAATAATATTGACAAAAGCAGCAGCACCAATAACAACAACCATTTGGAAGACATAATTTTATATTTCTATTTCAGTCCATACCCACCATCAACCACCAATCAGTTTTAATTTTCAGACATCCACCCACGCTCACAGATAGTTTCTCGTGATTAACATTCAATCAGAAATTTAATCTCATGAGTCTCAGATGCTTGGTCATGAAAATCTCAAAGTTCAGTATGAGCATTGTATGGATAATTATCTTAGGAAATTAAAAACATCTATTGCCTCACTGAAAAAAGGTTGGCATTTGAAACAAACTGTTTTAATAATTCACGAATTAACCCGTCTAAACATATTGGATTTGTCTATAATGTTCACTTTGGTTTCGGTTGTAGTAAAATATGCACATGGAACATGTCGTGCATCCTTGGAAGAAAATTCCAAGTCAGCTGATTCTTCATTGCACCCCTCTGGAGTGTGTTGCTAAAGCTTGAACCAGATTCGTCGGATTAGAGTAAAAAAAGGGTGCATCCAATGTTTGTGTAACAAGCATCTCGACTGTGCATAGGATAATAAACCAGAGTCGCCTTGATAGCCATAAAGGCATGTCGTAAATGATACAGGACACTAGATCCACGCTATGTTCTGGGAACTAGTACCTTTTGTAGTACTATTTTACCATATCTTACCCAGAGAGGGTGGAGTTCGCATATTGTCGTAGACAGTTGGTTTGTGGTTTAGCCGATATGATTCGATTCGCATGAGAATACGTGAAGAAATAAGGATGCGGCTTGCGGTGAGTACAGTTTATCTTTGAGATGAAAAGGTGTTTCTGATGACATAATGAAGTTTCAACCAAGTCCAACTGTTGTAAACGCCTGGTTTGGTTTGATAAATTTGTTTTGTGAGATACTCTACCCGTGCGACAGTAGAAAATAGATTGGTTTTCTGTGAGTAGTAATGGGAAATCCAGGAGTGGAATTCGGTAATTATTCTACGGCTCGACAGTAAATTAAATTGATTTGGGTCTGGATTTGTATGTAAATAGCATGATCTCGATGTCTGTTTTGCGGTCTGCTAGAAAAAAATACCATCCACATATTGACAGTAACTGTTGAAGTCTTGGATGGTATCTTAGAAAACCGTGCTCTCGAATTTACCCCATAAGTATTTGTAGTTGTATAACTTTTGCAAGCTGAGATATGCTTACATTTCAGTTAAAAATTGTACACTGATCGTCACTCCGGAGAAACTATAGAAGTATAAACAAATTGAATAGTGTTATGTAAAAAAATAAATATCTAAAGTTTAATTCACTCAATCAAATATTGACGTAATTCATTTACAACTCTTTCCTTGTTGGTCAAAATGCGAGCCGGATACGGTACAGTGGAGTTTTTGGAAATGTTTATTCCGTAGGGTAGCTACCGATAGGAGAAACAAGTGATCGAGTGGGAGCGACAAGAAGATCAGTCAAAATGCAAAGGATTGGTGGGATCGTTAAGAATTTTATTGGCAAAGGTCATACAAGACTTCATATGACCCACAATAAGTTCCGTGATTAATGATTCGGCAGAAATTAAAGATGCACGGCTTATTACCATTATTCTACAACGGAAAGTTTCAAAGTCCTGTTTCAATAGATCGGGAAACACTACAGGGGAGCAGTAAAGTAAAACAGGGAGAACGCATTATTTAACAATAGAGAACAAAACTTACTGGGGAGTGTGAAATCGTGTGAGCTTCCGGAGCTAAAATGAGGCGTCGAAGTTTTCCCTTACAGTTCTGAATGTGTGTCGACCACCGAAGATTATTATCAATAGTAACACCCAGATATTTGACTGAGGTCACTCCAGACAAAAGGTTATTATTATGGGTTACAGAGTCTGACAGGAATGTAGAGTGGGAAGAACTAAAAATGCACTCCAAGCACTTGGATGTTTTAAGATTAAGGTCAGACTGGTTTGAAAACTGTTCGATTCGGGACAGATTTTCAGTGAAGGAAGAAAATTCCGAAAAAGAAGAAACGGTCTGACATAAAGCGACATCGTCAGCATATTTTTGGATATGAGCAGGGTGTGGAACTGAAAGATCAATAATGGAAGCGGAGGAAAGTTACGGAGAGAGGACAGCACCTTTAAGCACACCAGAATTTTTGACTAGAGGACATGAGGTATTCCTGCCCAGCTTTGTACATTGGGTTCTTTCGGTGAAATAATCAGAAAGCCATGAAAGCAGCTGTCTTGGGGGTGCCAAAAGATACAAGCTTAAAAAGGAGGGATGACCGGGATACAGAACCAAAAGTGGATGAATATTCGAGTAAAACGCAACAAACAGATTTGGCAGAGCTGTTTGGTTACTTGCTTATAAAATGGATTGGAGTAGACACAGCATCCGGAGTGGATCTATTGGGTTTATACACCAACCGAAGAGGATCGTGGGGAATGGTGACAAAAGTCTGTAAGCGACTCAGGATGGCTTTCTCAATCAACTTTAGAACTACAAACGTCAATGCGATGGGACGAAAACGTTTAGCAAGAACGGTTGAGGATGAGGTCTTTGGAACAGCTATTATGGTCACTGGTCGCCAGGAATTAGGATCATCTGTGCAGAAAGAGACTCGTTGATGAGGGATCTCATCCTACTAGTTAGTGAGACTTCTCCAAACTTGAGAAACGCTGGAGAAAGACCAACAGGGCCCTCAGATGACGATAGTTTGAAGGAACTTAGAAGCCTAAAAATTTCATCATTAGAAAAAGGAAACAGATCAGAATTAGAAACCTCACATGGGAAAGAGGATATCTGGTTATCGTTAAACGGATGAAGAAATGCAGCATTAAGGCTATTAACATCAACATCAATGTTCATGTTTTTCCTTCTGTTCGCAGAGAAGACGAATTCCTTGCCACAGAAGCCTTGTGTTTTTCGTTTGCAGGATTTGGGAAGCGAACGTCTTGTTTAAACGTGTTATCTCAGCCTTAATTAAGTTAGAATAGTACTTTACAGCAGATGGATGGTGAGATTTGTACGATCGTTCCTTTTGCCTTCGTAGTGAGTTCAAGCGAGGAGATGCAATTTTGCTGATGCAAACAAACAGCGTTTCCATGGGAAAGCAAAATTGGAAAATCGATCCCATCGTTTCGGTGAAAAGACTGACACAGTTAGGAAGTGATGAATAAGAAGCAAACCAAGATTGGGCAACCGTTATGAAACGACAGAGAAGAGAAATGCGGGTTGATGAAAAGTTACGGAGATGAAACTTTATCTGGTTTGATCGTATGAATGTTGGATATGTAGAGTGAGAGTATATCTTTGGTCTTAAGAGGAGAACACAATGGTCACTGGTAGCGACTAGGGCCATTAGTTTGAGCGAAAACAAAGTGGGATGGTTTGTGATTACCCGGTCAAGTATAGAGCTGCCTCTGGCGGGAGAATGAGACACATCAGACAGGCCAAAAGAAAACAGAGGGAAAATGCTTGCATGGTTAAAGTCACCAACAGCCAAATGAAGATTCTCATCTAATATTGGAACCAAAAACGGGATGTAATAATCAAAGAAAGAATATATATATGATTGGGAGCATGAAGGAGGTATATACACATTAGTAATAATGGTACTTTTATATCGGGAAAATCTGGGATGACAACGAACGGGTAGACAGTCAATGGATTTTTCAGAATAGCTGAAAACCACTTCAGACTTGCCACACCAAGAAGTGTTGATGTACATTGCCNCAGTTTTCTGCCTGTTATATTGTCTATCCTGCCTGTAACAGTCGAAGCCATCTATCTGCAAGAGAGCATCCTCAACGTTTTGATTTTACCAGGTTTCTTGCGTGCATACGACACATGTGTTGGAAAGGATGCTTGTGTTCAGTGAGGAAGAGATATTTGATAAGAGAGAGCGAACGTTGGTACTGACCAATGACGGCACGGTCATCTTGGCAGGAGGGGTGTTATTAAGCGCACACTGCCATCCAGCACGCTTGCGCTTCCTTATCCAAGCATGATTTCCATATTCTCCAAGCATATTGTTTGTATGAGGCACAGAATTAACAGATTTCAATCTAAGCATATCCTGACGAGAGTAGGTATGGGTCCGGAACATGTTTGACATCGAGATAACCATAAATTCAGTGAGACGACGAGCACACAAAACGTGTCGCAGCCAATCGAAGGGCACGTCACTATATCCCTAAAGAAATCCCGTTGCTACTTTGTCCGTTTGTTGGTAGACCTGAAGATTGTACAGGGATTTGAAGTCATATGTGCACCGAAACAGTAAAACTTTATACCGGAAAGGGTGATTTCACTTTTTATTTGCTTGTCTGGTATGCATTTGTTTAGAAACCAGAATATCCTGAGAAGTGGGAGATTCCTTGATACAGAAGTCACATCACTGTACACTAATGTTATCGTTCTGTACGACGAAACCAAATGTGTCTTTAAGACCGTATGCATACGTTTGTTGTCTCATGGGGGGTCGATTATTTCCATTAGCCATTTCCCCGTGGTAGGGCATGGAGAGTTTGGCAAGCTTAAGACCGACCTTACTTTGAATGTAAATTAGGATACCATTGCATACCGTATAATTTCAAGACGTTTAGTTATAACGGTAGGAATTTTGACGTTGCCATGTCGTCATTTTGTGTTCAGGGACTTGAGGCACTTCGTTACTTTCTGTTTGGCTTATTCGTTCGGCTATTTCCATATCTACCAGGAAACCTGCTCTCTTCTGCCAGGATGACATTCACCTTCTCCATGTAATTCACTCTTTTTATTAGAACAACAACAAATCCCCTATCTTAAATGCATATAATTAATTCCAAATTCTATGTTAGGTGATTTAGTTTCTGCATGTGTACCGCTATCACAATCCCTTCGCATGTCTTTTAGTGGTACTTTTGTGCACAGATTACCAACGTAATATTTATAATGAGTAATAATGAGTTGAGTGATTGAATAGAATTTCTAACTGCATGTCTATTTGCAATTATTCTATTTTTCATCTTTGCAGAAAAATTATGGTTCAGGGATCAATATTTCATATGTGATTAGATCTTGAGCCGTTTGGAAGAAGTTATGAACATATTTCTCTCTCGGTTGTCCGGAAATCTGCCTAATGGTTTAAACTTCGACTGTAATTTGATCCGCCTCTTTCAAATATCCTGTGAATGCCTGATTCATCAATTTTTGAAACTTCACCTTCTCCGCTTATTCGGAATGCAACTAGTTTGTGCATTTTCTTTGGGCAATATTAATTTCCGATTAAATAATTATCTCAACAAGTGTCTATTTAGTCGAGACTGTATTTATTTGTTTGTAACCATACGTTTTGCTCGTTTTTTCTCCTCTCTCTCCTCTTCCAACAACAACAACAACAACAACAACAACAACAACAACAACAACAACAACAACAACAACAATAAAAGTTTGGTTCTACACGATTCAGGTCTGTTCCTCCTGTGGGATGCTCATGCACTCGCTCGTCCTTTTTGTTGTGTTGTGCCAAACAACCAACGCGATCAAACGTGACAACCTACAAGTGATGAAATTCAATTTAGTTGGCCATTTCTTTGTATGTGAGTTCATCTCATTGAGATCCCTAAAATTCCAGTTTCATTCTGCCCTTTTTGTTCTTCGTGTGCTTCTGCGAACGTTCGTTGAATTGAACTGACATCACGAGTAGGCTACTGTTGAGTTGCAAATCGTGCAAACTGAACAGAATCTGAGATGTTACTAGTTGATTCTCATTGCAAGATTGGAACATTTGGTACCAGTAACCCATTAAGGTTAATTCGTGTTTAGAAGACAGTACTACAAAACATCACGCTTTTGATGTGTTTGGAAATAAAGGAGTAAAGAGTGGCGATAAAACAAAGTATACAGAGTGAGTTGATGAGATGGGTAGCGGCAAATCAGGAATCCACATTAACAACCAACATTCATTTGATGACCGCAAGTGAGAAATCAAGAGTGCCTTTTGGTGTTCTGTTNTTATTTTGCTAGGACGAAGGTCGCGAGATCAGCAGTTCCGGTTTGGAAATAAAAATAACCGTGAAGGATGAATTTCTGAGGTAAAACAAGATCGATCAATGAGGATCATAGGGAAAATCTGAATGACTATTTTGGTTACTGCATTGCCACGATAAACCAAGTCTCCAGGTGAAAAGGTTTTGCCCGCATTTTGTTTTGAGTTTGAAATGAGTTCTCTAATTCCCGAATGTTGCGAATAATAGGGTGAATTACCTTGTGCAGTATCAACACTGCTTATCTGGAGATCTTTTAGAAGAATATGAGATTGTTTACACTCACCAAATAAAAATCAGATAGGCTTATAATAAGATTGATCATTTATTCCAGCTAATCTCATAAAAAGCTATAGATCCAATCACTGAAAATCATTATATAACAAACCGTGTTATATACAGCCAATCACGTAAATGATTTTTGCACACACACACACACACACACACTTGAATGCATGCATGCATACAAACAAAAAAGCGAAAATCCAACATATACATACAAATGCAAACTTACTTGCACACAAATTTTGTATTGTATTTGTAACTTTGTGAGCATATATGCTTACATTTCAGTTAAAAATGTACATTGTTCGTCGCGCAGAATGAAATAAAAATAATCAAAACAAAAGGTAAACAAGGTCGGTGATATACGTAGCATGTACAAAGCATTTGACGTAGTTCATTTGAGACCTGTTCCTTTTTGGTTAGTAGTCGGGCCAAGTAGGGTACAGGGGAATTTTTATAAATGTTAATGCGAGAGGGTAGCTGTCGAAATGAGGAGCGTGTGGACGGATGGGAACGACAAGACGATAGATCAGGGTGTAGTGGATGAAGAGGGTCGTCTAGAATCTTGGGAGAAATTTAAAACAACAGTTGATGTGACTATCAATGAGATCTGTGATTAATAAATCAATTGGGATTAGTGATGCACGGCTGATTATCACCAAACCGCGGCGAATTGTTTTGAAGTCGTGTTTTAAAAGACCGGGAAACACTACAGGAGAGCAATAAAGTAGAA
>UZAN01048644.1:2641-18686 GCA_900618425.1 Echinostoma caproni | reverse complement strand
AACTGAACCACAGTACCCTTCTTTTCTGAGTTTCTACTTTCGCATCAGCTACGGTGATGTTTGTAGCGTCAGCATCAAAACAATTCATTAAGCTCATGCATGGAGACTACATTGATCGAATATAATCTTGATCAACGTGATTGCAATGCGTTCTTTCATGAATGTAGCGTGATTGGAACCCATAACTAGACTTTGGAAAACAGCAGTTATTCGATCAAATTGTCGTATTTGTCACACGTAAACGGTATTTGAGTGACAGTCTATAGCGATCCTTCTCGTCTCACAATTGCAGAATCTGCACGTGGAGTGCAGGTGATAAGCTCCATACGATAGGCATGTGTTGATTTGATTTGCGGTACCATAAATGTTGCACTGTGAGTCAGATACATCTTTGGACAAAAACGTTCAACTGGTTTCTTGCCTTACCGTGAAATTCGAGTTACTGAGTCGATGCACGTTGCTTGCATCAGATCATCATGCTGTCCACAAACCTCTGGTGCCTCTGCAATAGTCAGATTTGTGTTTTTTCAACCATTTCCGTTGCAGTGCGAAGGGTTTGATACCTGCCACCAAAGGCTTACGCAGCTTTTTTTCCAAACTATCGTCATTATGGCAATGTGGTGGCAGTTTGTTCAACTAGGGGATGTAATCGTGACAAGATAAGCTTTTGGCCCTTTCTAAGGAATAGAATTCAGCATTTTTGTGTTCCTGAAACTTAGTGGGTTGCAGATAATCAAACATCAGCTGTTTCAAGGAGTTTAACGGACGTTTATAGGGAGCCTTGAAAGAGGCCAAGTCATTCAGCAGAGAATAGAGTTCACGGCCTCCTTCAGTGTTGGTCCGGTGGTAAGGTCACCGACAACATCATGTACCTTGATGATACCATGGACATTATTTGCAGATTGTCCACCCATATCGTCAATACTGTTCGTAAACTCAGAAATCTGACATTCAAAATACATGGTTTAAAGCAATTAACTGCTAAGAAGTTTGTGATTTAATCCTTTGTATATCAATACGTTTTACTCAACATTCTCAATTGCTCCTCTGCTATCTTCCCGGTTTAGTTAAACAAATTCACTGAGTTTCGTTTTAGTTCGGTCAACCTCGGTCGCATTTGACTACTGTCTACGGGCTATCTGGTCACTAAGCTGTGCCAACTCCACATAAATTGATTCTTGTGAACGCCGTGCCAACACCCGCTGTTTTGATCACACACACAGATCCCCTTTATTCCGTCGACTGCTCAGCCCATCGTTCCCATCCTTCATCTTGATCTCCACGGGGCACACTATCACATTTTGATCAGCGCTTTGTTCGTTCATAATTTCAAGCAAGAACAGAGCTCCTGACTATAAACTTAATCAGTTATCTACCTTAATCTTATTCAATTATGTTGGAATAGACTGTCGCTTATTATCGTGGTTGCTGGCGATTTCAAGAGATGGAATGCCAAAATATACTTCCGAGGTAGAATGCCTGTACTCAGTAGTCTCGTCCACCGCATTTGATCAAATCAGAATCCATGATTGCCAGCTCGGACACACACAACTGCTTTTCGATTCCTTACTTGGACTTACTTACTTACTTGGACTTCTGTGAAAATCTCACAAATTATCTCAACTCTGATTGTGATGCGTGTTAGGATTCACATAGAACCGAACCGTTTTTTATCGAGTGGACAAAGGACAGGTGTGGTGATTGCTCATGAACTATGAACTCTTTCGTTTTATTAAACACGATATCATTGTACATTCCGAATTTCCGCTTATTGCAATTCCATTCCGCCTCTGAGTTTTGTCTTCTGATTTCGTTTCGAGTCGTAGTTCTGGGTCGGACTATCACTACGCGGCATCCGATACGTATACGAAATACTAGTCCGAGTACAAACCACAACAGTAGGCTAGAAAAGAAGACTGATGATTGCTCGAATGACTGTCAGATCTGTCAACTTTCATAACAGAAGCGAGATATTCCATTGAAATCAGTTGTATGTTAACTGCGAGCTAGGGATATGTCCTGTCGTTAATCATGGAACCGGGTGCAGTTACTTTGTGTTTGTTCGTTATAACCTGCTACAGACTCGTGACACCAGCGACCTCAACAGATTTTCTGATTTAGTGAACTATAATGTGCAAGCATTACTGAGACCCCGTACAATGCCATTTGGAGGAGCTCAATTCTGTTAACATCAAAAGCCCCTCCATTGCACACAGGTTGTCCCTAGTGTCTTAGAATCATGTGCGAACCATCTAGCACAAGTAGTTTCGTCAGGGGAAGTCTAACTTTCCGTTGCCAATTCCCATGTTATGATCTTGGAATGTATTGGGTTCAATGGTCACCGGGGAAAGGGTCTGCATTCACGCAATTTGACCTGATGCAAAATTGTCCGGGTAACTGACAGAATACGGCAACATAACTTGTCTATTCCTTCCATCGGCGCTCTCGTAACTTCCATTTCGGACAAACCTAGATTGTGATTAACCCTATAAATACACCACAATTCTGATTTCACAAATGCACTTTTCTCGCGTCACCCATGAACCGACGCGTGCAGTATTCCTAACTGTCCTTTAATTAGGATAGTTGGGAGACGCCTCGTGGAACCAGATTCCGTGATGGTTTTACTGACACAACAGGTTGCATTGATCTTCATTAAATGTCTGTAAAGCTGTGGTGTGGCTATTACATGGAGCGATGTTCGCAGCACGTCAACACTCAGGAAAGAACAAATGAATTTTCAGGCAATCACCTCATTGTCGGTACTACTTAGCAAATTTGAGGGAATAATTACGAAGACTTATTCCTCTTTAGGTGACCTTTGTCATTTCAATTTCACTTGTTTCGCTTAGTTCAAGTCGCACTCTCCTGTAGATGCGGTTACCTGTCTTAAAAACTCTATTTTATCGATGCGCGAACGAAAAACAAGTCACTTTTCATGTTTTTCCTTTTGCTATACAAACGCATTATTGAGTTGATAACGATGCCCTAATAAAAACAACCAACACCAACACAATCTGCCGGCACATTTTTCCAATCGGATGCGTGACCGTTTTTGTTGAGTGATACCGGTTCGTATTTCCTAGTGGAATTGAGGACTCCACAGTTAATGTAAACCCAAACCGATTGGAGAGTGCAATTCTATCATTTGGTCCTTTCTCACCTATCATTGAAATAATTTGCCACTCTCGTATCTGTATTTAAATTAAGTATGCTGACGAAACGCTGTGCTTGGTGGTTTATCCAACAATACTTTTCCAACAATCCGCTTCGATCATCCGTAAGCTGCATGTTTGAACGATCTGATAGTGTTATTCTTTCGATAAACTGATCGAGTTTTGTTTAACCTTATTCTTCGGACATGCACACGTTACGGATCAGCCGATCTGACGATGGTAATTTACTCGTGAAACGCCGGAAGGCCGTTAGCTTTTCCGGTCTGATGTCCCAGGATTGCAGATTGATCAGATTCTCGCCTAAAGGAACCCTCCTATGTGTGTGTCACGGGTCAACTCCATTGTCGACCAACGCCGTGTGGCTGAATCATGTTCGACGCACCACATCATCTACACTCAACCTTTCCACCTCTCCATCTTCACTTTTGTCACCCGTAATCAACTAGAACTCCAAAACACCCGCGTCACAGCTTTTCACAGTTCTCTTCTATCTTAACCCGCTCGTGTATTTGTTTTCAGCAAACGATTATCGACAGAACTGAGACGAAATCACATGTCGTTGATGGTGCACATTCTACTTGTCTTATGAGTACTTGCTCCTCTATATCATTCATTGTCTACTTACCGAATGTTATGTCTATAAATCCATTTTCATCGCATACACAAGAAGGCACAAATGCTAAAGTTTTCACCGAAAATCATCTCCACAACGAATGAATAAATTGGATTTTGAATTGAATTGACTAAATAATGATATCCCATTCTCCCTGCGCTTAAGCCGTATTTTGATGGTGTTTAACTTGACGTTGCCAACCACGCACATTCGAAAATTATACTCATTAGAAACTTTAATTAATGAGTTCCAATGTTCTGAATCATTACATCAGAGAGAAGACAAATACTGTGAAAAGATGTGTGATATATCTCTGAATCTCCTCTCTCATTCGCTGCAACAAAAACAATCTGATATCTATGCGTGAAGGCTTCGTAAACCAAAGGGGATTACTAGACAAAAGTCAGGGGAAGGGAGAAATCAGATCCAGAGTGAACCTCGCGGGAAATTAACTGACCGAAGCAAAAACTGTTTTGGACACTTTGCTAAAGGTTAAGAGTCTAACGTTCGTTTAATTTGACAATGGCTTGAACGACAAAAGTGGGCTAACGAAGTGTTTTCGCGTCCTGAAATGCTTCGCGGTTGATGCCCCTGGACTACTTCTATTATCAGACTGACCTCTGAAGTTGTGCTGCATCATTGATTTCTTGAATTTTGCAATCTCTTTATACTGGTGACCGAAGCCGAGTGTAAGTGTACGAGCCTTTTCGGTCCAGTTCACCACAGAAAACGGTTTTTGCCAGGGATGCCTGCTCTATCGAATTCAACTTTGTAATGAATCTGATCCTCGCAAAAGCCCTGTCCTCGTGCAACGATAGTGGCATGGATTATGTGCAAGAGATAGACTGCATAATCTAGCGTATGATAATTACATTATAATACTAAAAGTACATCCAGATAAGTGCTTTATGGCGGGGATGCGTTTGCTCCTTCAAATTGTAAATTGCTGCTAGATGACTGGACTGGCCAATCCGTTATTTTCCCTCTAACTAAGAAACTGATAGAGGGATTGAGCAAGTTCTACTATCTAGGCAGCTACATTTGACCGGGTGGACGAAATGTGGAAGAAGAAGCGGGGCGTTTAAAAAGGGCCCGGTATGTATTTTCCAAATTGAGACATCTGTGTCGCAGTATTGATAGCCGGCTGTCTATGAAGAATCGTGTATGCTGCAACAGTGCGGCCAGTTCTGCCATATGTGACACAGAGAATAGAATTTAGCAAAACAAGAAGAGGATAATCTGCTAGTGTTCAAACATTGCTGTAAATGCCACACTGCACAAAGGCCTGGTGAGTAAACCGGTCAATGATTACAGAGGTTGGGTGCAGAGATATGGTATTGTCAGCAAACTCCAAGAACGTATCAGTACGTGCACTACACATATTGCTGATCGGAACAGATAACGTAACTTGGGAGACTCGGCTCTTCATCGAGAGGCCACACCTCACTAACTTGAAATCGGCCTTCAGCAAACCAGGGGAAATTACAGGATGGGGGCAGTACAGTGGTATAGGGAAGACACATTGTTGAACGAAAGCGTTTATCACCGACGCGTCAGAACAGAATTGGTGCAGTCTCCATATCTGAAAACAGAGACTTCTCAACTTGCGAGCAACACTTTGGGTATGTGGGGATCAGCGAAGAATACCTTCAAGCGTGACACCTAAATACTTCATATGGCTGACCCTGCTCATCGGCTTTCCATGAATGTGGGCATTGTCGGAGGGAGATGGGTACGGTTTAGCGTAAAAATACATTCAAGGCATTTTTCAGGATTAAGTTCAAGATCGGAAAAAAGTGGAATATGAAACTAGATGGGATATGTTTGCGTTATATTCAACCAGTTCTGATTGATTAGATATGGAAACAGAAATGGCGATATCATCAGCTCAGTTGAAATGTCGAACAGGGGGAATAACAGGTAACTCACTGATATAAGTCGAAGAAAGACGAGGTGATAAAACAGCACCTTGAAGTACACCCGAGCTATTGAGTGATGCGGTTGACTGTCTTCTTCCCAATTTAACATACTGATATATTGGCGAAAAGTAATCAACAAGCAATTCAAGAAGAGAAGCGGGACAGCCAAAAGATTGGAGTTTAGTAAGTAAAAGTGAACGGGGTACAGAGTCGAAAGCGGAAGAATAGTCCAGAAATGCACAATGCATATATTTGGCTTTCTCGTTAAGGGACTTACAGATGAAATGAACTAGAGAAGAAACGGCATCCAATGTAGAGCGGTTGTGTTTGTATACAAACTGATAAGTGTCATTGGGGTTGGTAATGGCTAACTGAAGTCGATTCAGAAATGATCGCTCAATCAGTTTCCAACCGGTGAAAGTGATACCAATTGGTCTGAAATTCTTCGTTATGGGGGCTTCGACGTTCCTTTGGGGATGGGAGTAATTCTCACTGGGCGCAAGCAGTTAGAGACCTTAAACGATGGCAGAGTGCCATCAACATCGCCAGTTCTGCATCTTCTCAGTTTCTTTGTAACTTTAATCCTCATTAATTGTCTATTTCCATTCCGATCTGACTCTCACCATTCCAAATGCGTTGACACGAGAAAATAATCAAAACCCTAGCACGAAACTGGATGTATAATGATTTCAAAAGTGTGTCATAGACGGTACTGAATGTTTGGGAATGTTTTTTACATCTCTTGTATCAAGGGCGATTATGTTTGCCGATGTATGAATCCCTACAATTATGGGTGAAATATTAAATGGGATGTGAAGCACGATTGGGCGACTGGCTGTGTTTTCATTTATCAAGACGAAGTCTTTGGGTATACGGTACCTGCAGAAATTGTGCGGCAGAAACGTTGTACACACTGACGTCTTGAGCTTCGAACACAGGTCATTCATTAGATGATAACTTACAGACCAAAAGAGGAACGACGCATATCCTCGGTTTCGTTAATAAGAGATCAACCGGTGGCTTTCGTTTCCTACACATATCAGCGAATTTCTCTGCAGCTTCCGCGACACTTATATTGACAGAGCGAATCCACTCGGTTTACAATTAACGTCTAAATAGCTTCCCAAACGGTTACTATGGGTTTCGAAGCATTACCTCCAAAATTTGCCTAATCACATCAATTCGCTCCATTCAGGAAGAATATTTAGTCGCTACATGAAAACACGCACATTAAAAGCTCACAACAGATACCATTATCATGTGGAATTACTGCAGACAGGACAGATTAAACACATTCAGCAAAGCACATGTATTTTCAGGGGCGTGCGGCTATGTGCAAATACCCAAAGCTGATGATAGATGAAGATATTTTCGCATTCAATTAACAGTTACTTGTGAGTAGCGGTAAAACGTGCGTAAAGAAAGCGAGTTTGATCCGACGATTTCCCGGAAAGCAGTAAACTGTTTGGAAGATTAAAAACACATCAGATGTTCGCGAGGTATTCCACCGCGTCAACACAAATGTTTGATAGATCAACGTTTGAGTTTCGACATTAAGGACAGGAAGAATGGGGATCCACGAAGTAATCGCGCCGGAGGGTATGCAATAGCTCACAACACTTTCATTTCAACGCATTGACGTGTGCAGTTATGTCAAACAGAATAGGTAACAATTGAGTTTTCTAACATTGTGAAATCTCTTGTCGACCTGAGGCGATCACAGGAAATAGTGGTGGAGTCGTCGTGTAATGTGCTCTGCATTGTTGTCAACAACCTTGCCAGACTACATTACATTCTCGTATGTGAGAATATTAAACTTCCGTATACCGAATTCGTAATATGAGGACCTGTGTATGAGATGTGAAGAACTGTGAAACACCAATTTGGGTCACGCGGATTAATTTGAAGAATTCACGCCATATTGGATATCAACTGCATATTTAGCCAAAAACAAATCGTCAAAATTCATATGAAATGGATACAGGCAGAAAACAGATAAAACAGACTAAAACAGTGAAGAGTAGAGTCGAAGAGATGTTTCCCATACATTTGGTAAATTGTAGGTGATGGGTGAAGTAATTGGTTACAGACTTCCCATTACGATTCTTACAGAAAGTGCGATGAAGTTTTCTTGTTGCGACAACATTGAAGATGTCAAAGAAGATGAAGATGTGAAAACAAAACAGTCGAACAGCTTTACCGCGATTGTCCCAAAAGAGTAAGCAAACTGAACGAAGGACGCCGTTACATCCATGGTCAACCGTGAGCTACTGAAAACAAATTCTGAAAGAGTGGTGGGTGTCAATCTCCATGTAATCCGTAGTATAATGCCGATTAAAATACATGGTGATTAGGTCCGTTAAGTCAGTGAGAAGAAACACACATGGTGACAACGCATCCGTCATCTGACTGCAGCTTGATGAATGTCTTGTAAACTTCCATTGAACCGGTGATTTCGTGATTTGTAACACCAAGACGAGAAACGACTGCTGTGTACGGGATAGGTATTTGGTTGGAACATTACTTAAAGAGTGAATGAGATAGTTCGCGATAACAACTGGCAGATTCGCCTTCAATCTGATGCCGTGAAACTGGGAACATTTTCCGTGCAACGCGACAGTCATTATTGGTCAACAATGCACGTAGATGGATGGAGTTTGGATCATCATCACTTCCGCTTTGACAAACCGTGAAAGAAATTTTATCAAACAGTGCTTTGGGGTTTCAATGCATATTTTGTTTTCCTGAAGTAATTGTCAAATAGCAGGAAATGAGAATCGACCTGTTCGAGGGCACTACACAATCAGGGTATACATATAGGATCATTTATTAAGAATGAATCATTACTGATGAATCTGTTTTCCTCTACGCGGACCATGTCAAAATTTGACCATTTCTAGGAAGATAAGCTGACGTTCCTGTCGGTATAAGGGTCCCACAAGACATGCATTATTGATCTACTAATTAATAGAAATTACCGGAGACGGTTTTCGATGTGTCTCATTCTACTGCACGTATGATTCCCAAAATCGATTAGGCGGTTTGATCAACTAAAGACGGTAGCTGACCCAGATACCCAGATAAATCGCCGTACTACGATGGATCATCGAGTTCGTCCAAAAAATGCATAAGGAGTCAAGTAGGAAATTTTATCTACATTGAAAATTCATCAACCAGATTGTCCGTGAATGACCGTGGTAAGACCAATATTCTTAGAGACCGCTTCTGAGTACACTAGAGGAGAGTATTGAGGAAACAGATGTCAATCGCTTCGGCTGTTGACAAAATTTGGAACTTGATTTACTTGTTTGCAATTCCCCTGACTAGATGGAGAGGACGGCAAGCCCGGGGCCACCGGAATGTGTGATTAGAATCGGTCAAATGATTCCCAACTCCCACCGTCAAGGTACTGATTCAACCGACTAGGGTGATGTACCCTGATGCGATCANCCCCCCCGCCGTAAATTCCTCCACAGAATGAGGTTCGTAAATCAATACAAACGAGGTCGCATCTGGGCGTAATCTGTCTTTGGTCTGCATATAGAGAATAGGTTTGTAGCCAAGTATAATGCGGATTTCACCTGCAAAGTAGGTGACTTGGATGGACAGTCGAATTCGTCTACTCAGTATCTTGCTGTTCGCTCCTCCTCTTCTGAATGAGATTGAAACGAAGTCAAGCTTCTTACTTCCTTTGCTACATAATGTCTTCGGTGAACGGATTCAGATGTTCTCACAGTTGTCGTATGCTATTCTGTCAGCTAACGGCTAATTACTTCCATTGTTTCCCTAGACATTGCTCAAATCCGAGAATTCGGAAACACCTTTTCCAATCATTCAATATGCTGTGTCGTCCCACGCTTGGCTATCTATTAGTTTATACTCTCGACGTGCACAACCAGCCCGGTACACTATTTCCCGGTTCATGGCGTGATGTCTGCATGATTGGCACTAAAAGTGAAAACGATTCTGAATCACAAATACTTAAAACGCAGGGTCCAATGAGATGAAAATTTGATGGATTGAACGGACATTGGTTGTCACTTTTGCATGAGTCGTGAGATGAACACGGACACACAGCACCAGACGATATAAAACTTGCATCTTATTCAATATTGTTCAATACTGAATCAAGTGAGGATCTTATTCATGCGGTCTTCTGTAGAATTTGCAATGAATGACACAGCGAGGCATTTGTGATTTTATGAAAAGCATTTAATATACTGCACCCATATATTTTATATATCCATTGGTACGTTATTATTTTTTTTTAATATCATCATTGTTTGTTTAACTAGGTAACGAGAAAAATTGTTGTGTCATCAAGGAGTAGTAGTTGTATATAATTTAATTGGCAACCAAATCTAACCCATTTCACCAAACACCCTCATCGATTGTGTACAGTCAACTTCCTGGCGTCACGATGCTATCACATCCAGTTGTCCTATGGTCTTTCCTGGTTATCCTGACCGTCTTCTCACAGCCCCAACCACAGGAATCTGATGTAAACTTATTCAACGACCTAGTATGTGAGCTTACTCCATGGTCCACATGTCCTAATCTTGACAATTTAGTTGAAACAACAAATTTGTGAACTGTTCAAAAGCAAAGGGCTCGAGGCTCTGATAAAAAACCCGGAAATACGCAGGGTAGTGATCGCATCTAATGAAGTTCGAAGGTACAACAAAGTTGAGGTGAGTAGATCTTGTTATGTGGTATATAGAATTGAATGAAAATTTTGTTAACGTTATATGGACGGCGAACATGAACGGGAAATCATGAGTTAGTGCCTACGTTCAGCGGAATTTCCACCATTAGTTGATCTTTTCCTCTTTCTGGTCGGTTACCTGTTTGGTCGTGATTACATGTACTATAGCAATGCGTTTTACATTAGATCAGAGTGCCTCAGTTCCGATTTCCAGTTATTATAATTGACGGAACAGATAATTTAGGTACTGTTAATTTCAACTCATAAACGCTCTGGTAGACATGGAAGTATGCAAATTGAAACCGGATTACAAAGATTTAACCGATTTACAACAAAATATATACATCGTTCATCGTACATAGAGAATCGAAAAATGAATTTTGCCGAATGGCATGTGTAAGCGTGCACGGAAGTAAAGCAAACTGAAAACTGAATAGCAATATTCAGTCAAAACAGACCGTTTCCTTTGTTTAGTGGACGCCAAAATGAGTATTTTCAGTGAAAAGAAACAGGTCTCGTTTGAAGAACCATTCAAGGATATGGTGAACACATTTGCAATCCAAATTGCACAGAACAGGATGCCATTTTTCAGGCTACTCGAAAAAACCCGAAGACCTGGACAAAACTTTAAGCAACTGTCCTGAGTGATGCTTATTAATTAGTGAGATTTCCACCAAAGCATGATGACACAAGTGCCGAATGAAAGAAACATGCGTTCCGAAATACTCATCCACATGTACACAACCTTCTGTTCTTGCCAAATTCACATGTGGAATATGCCGTTTCATTTTTTCCTCTACCCAACAGATCAGAATGGGCAAAGACATATGCTTCAAGTTTCAAGCAAATCTGGGAACCGTTGGAGACCCGAAGCTTGAGAATCTGGAAACGATGGAGTGCAGGAAGTAGACTCTACAAGCTGGTTTTTAATTTAATTTACTTTGCCATTCTATCACAGTCCGGTTGTGCGTTTCGTAATTTGTGATATGAATAAAAGCCTTTCTTCTCTCTGTGCTTTTCAATATTCTTGTTTGTTTTCAGCAATCACGAACGGTTATTGACATTGATGCTATTGCAGATAACGAACCGGAATTTACTTGCAACAACGGACTAGGGGTCAACCAGGTAGTGGGAGACAGATTGAAGTCTGACGAATGGATTTCTTTTGGAAAAACAAACAGATCAATTGCTACTTCGATCCCCGGTGTGAGTGCATGTGCGCTAAAACTGCGGGGAGACAGCTTCGATTGTTTAGTTCCATAGCGAAGTGTGCGTGCATAACAAGTATCAGCCTAAGGTTAATCATTTTATGAACCTTTAAGCGCATTCTGGATTTCAACGGCCTTGATCGCCATATTCTATTTGGAACACTGATACAAATGAGCTGAGGACCTTTACGTTTGAATAAATTGTGTCCGATCGTGTAGTTGATTTGATCCATTACTTCAAAGACCAATTANAAATTCGTGATAGACCTAGCTACTTTCAAATGATGACGTTCAATGTATTGTTAGTTTGGACAAAACAGAAAACTGAAGAAATTAGCTTGTCTTAACAAAATCAAACAACGTCTTTGTGGGAAGATGTTGCCGCCGTGATTTTTCAAACACTGTTGATCACCCGAATTCGCAGTTTTGCATTGACCGAATTGAAGAGTAATGCGGGATGAAGTGGTTCGTTTCTGCTCGACAGTTCCGTAAACTTCACTCCGGACAGGTATGAGTTACCTCACAACTGCGTCACATTGGAAGAACGGTATGTAAGTCCTCCGGTAAACATTCTGATTAGATGAAGCTCCGGGGCAAGTGCGCTAAGAGTGCAAAACGAAGATTTATCAATAGACTGGAAAGATGCATGGTTTGTTTGATAGATCCTATACCGGCAGATCTATATGAATCAAGTTCACATATGTCAAACAACAGACATACTGAAATGAATAGGGACGCTCAAATCTTTCAAAACGTTCAAACGAAAACGCAGAATGTTATCATTCAGCGGATAGAAATAAACGGGAAGGGTGATGAGCATCAACGTAGCCACAGAAACCTTTCCAAATCGTCCATTACTTCATCCACATTTGAGAAAGATCTCTGATATGTTACAAAACATTTGCCCCAATGGGTATTCAATATCCAATATCTGGGCAGTTATTGTCTTTCCGAAGTGTTTCAATGTCCATCGCATTTGATGGGTCCACCTCGAACAACTGGTGACTATTTCACACGAATGCGGATGAATTCTATACTATTGTCTTCGTTTGACAGAATAGAATTTTCAGCGAACTGGAGAATAATCTGTCGGTAAGATGTTCCCCTAACAGCGAGAGTCACGAGTACTGGAGAAACGGACAATTTGAAGAAAGAATGCACACCTTCGAATGGGGCTAATTTAATTTCTCCGTTTCATAGTTGTGCAGTCCCGACATGCCAGTGACTGATGATGACCTTCAAGGCCACACTATGGATGTGAAAGTCCATTTTTCTGCGTAAAGTTCTGCAACTAATCGCGACACTTCCTGTGCTGCTAATATCACTGAATCGTAATACATCACTCAGCTCAATCTTATGGATAAAATCGTTCTGTCTCCTCATTTCTTATTCAAAACTCCAAGCACATCCTACGTTCCCTTCACCGAATACGGCGAACGAACTTTATGCAAGCATCTCCGCATGACGTTACACACCGCTGATCACATCATTTGTTGCTTGAATGCATTGCGCGGATTCCGCTTTCAGGGTTCGATAGTCAGGCATTCGTAATTTTGATCATCCAGGTCTGGATCTTTCGGTTTCACATAATTCCCTGGTTGTCTGTCTTAAATGGACGTCATGAAGTTGAATAGTATGCCTGTGATTAGAAGTAACATTCGAGAATATCCCTCATGACACACTTCAAATAACGCCTGCCCGTGGTGAATGCACCGGAGGGTATTATAGCGTGAATGCAGAAGACGTTTTGGGCAGTATAATTTAATTGGTAACACACTACAAGGTAACAATATAAAAATAATGGCCAAGCGGGGATTAACAGTTCGCGTGTGTTACGAGTTCACGGAGTCCTCCTTGTCCCTAATAATATTAACAGCAGAACGGTCCGAAATAGAGATAACGTGTTGTGTCACAGTTTGTTGTAGGTACACGTGTTAGCAATAACAATAATAGCAATGGCAAGTCAAATGTTTGGCAAGGGCATAACAAAAATAATAGTTATAGGTTCTCGATGAGCTGGTGGATTCGGTCTCGCCATACAGGTATGCCTGCAGAAACCTATCCCCATGACCGGGGTATCTAGATTGCATTAAAACAACTTCCCAATGGACAGGAGAACAAACAGTTGTAGGTGATTGATATGCACTGCAACTCTGACTGGGTTTAGCCGGGGATGCATGAAATCCAAGCTCTGCTGATTTTAATTATTGTATTCGGACACCGATAAAATTAAATCCTCATAAGAAACTGTGAGTTAACTTGGAAAGGAGACGTTAAGCTATAAGCCTCAATGCACGTTATTCACATTTAATCTTCAGAGATGGTTTCTGTGTTTGTGTGTATACATAATCACTTCCGGGTATCACTTTGTCTAATCAAACCAGAATACTGATTGGCATGACTATAGTTTCAAACTTTACCGCCAGATTACCAAGTTTACATTTCCTATCGTTTCCTTGACAGTCCAACGTTTGTTTCTCTTCTACTGTGCACTCAAAATGTTTTACAATCAGATTCCAAGAAACACGTGAGGATCTTTTGCGGATCAATCTGCTCTGCGACACTCATTGAGGAAACTACATTGAAGGTAAGTTGAGTTGCATTTTATCTTACTGGTGCCACACTGCAGTTACGTCGAAGTGTTTTTCGTGACCAACTGAATCGATCTCAGTATAGCATCGAATGTCAAATAGGAAATCAATAATTCTGTTCATCACTGATTTCGAGATGCAATCCCAGTAGCGCGGAATCAATGCGTCTCCAGGTTGATTCCACATGTTTTATTCTGTAAGAAACACGTTTTTTCTTCATTCACCCTGCGTGATCGAATAGTGTTGTCATTAGTCAAATTTACAAATGCAAATTTATTGCAAACAACTGAGTAGTAGACTTAAAAAGGGGCAGAAAGAATATTGCATGAAATTAGAAAACCATGGAATCTCGTGCATTTTGGTCTCATGAACACCAACAGCGTAAAATCTAAATCTAACTTTCACAATCCCATCTCCTGTAATGATTTTAATTATTTATTAGAAAGCGTTTCTCAACTGACCGCGACTGCCTTTGGTACTCCAGGCAAAAAGACATACATTGAACAGAATCGATTAAACAGAAATAAAGCAGCATCTGTGACCTACATATAACTTAGAAATCGATTGAACCAAAGATGTTATTGACGTTTAAATGAAATCGACCATCTAGCGAAAATCGATCGGCGTGTGCTTGATGGCGATCCAGACCGGCCTCAGTCTCAGTTTATCTGTCTGTCATTTGTGCAGTTATACGAAAAACGTCGCAGAATAACTGTGGCTATCGTAAAATGCTGATCTCTTGGGCGGTGGTAAAAAGGGGTTGCATGTTGATAAATACCAATCGTGCATTTGGTTGAGTGGTATCAGTGGAAGCAGAACAGTTTAAAGGGATCAGTAGAAATGTGCCTATTTACTTTGTGTGGTATGCACACTTCAAGAAGTCGGAAACAAATGCAGGTGTAAGCAGAAACGTAGGTCAAAAATCCAAGAACAGAGCCGTCATATCGGTGCGCCTTTCAGCTATGCAAACTCACTGCCTTACTCCCACACCAAAACATGTTAGTTTTTCAACCCGATTTGGGCATGATAACACTACGAATCGCTTAGTAAAAGAGTGGCATAACTCACAGTGGACTACTGAGGGTTATTTTTCACGTTTACGAAATAACTAGATTTTACTTCTTTCGTGATGGGAGATTTGATGTGAGCTTTTGTTAGCCACATTAGCCACATGATTCCCTTCAAATCATGGAAAATAAGAAAGCATTTTTAGTAAATTCACTATGCACCGGAAGCAAAACTGCATGCTATATATATAACATGGATGAACCAAAAAGAACACTCGCATGGAACAATAATAATTTATTATGAACTTGCCTGCCGCTGTGGACCAAACATTCCATAAATCAAGCACCATCTTTATAAATTGTACAGATTTTAGATTTAAGATCACAAAATTCAGGTTCCAATCGATGTTCCCCTCGGCTGTCTAAGAAACTGTATTGCTCAAGCAGGTTGTTTGATAAAGTGTATTCCCCGGATTATTACAGATACAGTTATATTTGGTTTGATACAGACTACGCTCAAATGACGTGCCTCCTTCGAGAGAACCGACCGAGATCTGGTACACAGACTAATTTCATCACTGAAACTGCCCGGGGTGTAAACAGCTACTTCACAAACAAATACGGCATTGATATTTGGTTTTCCGAGTAGATTTGATCGGCCTACTCCGCATTTGCACGCCCATGGNTATGTCGCTTGACCGAATAAGAAGCGTTATTTTGTCCAAGAATGGATTCACCGTGTAAATGGTTGTATATCGACGTTATTTAAACAGTATGCAAGATCATGTGGTTTGCGAACAGGAGACCAAAGTCATGATTAGGTTAG
>UZAN01048643.1:2869-15530 GCA_900618425.1 Echinostoma caproni | reverse complement strand
CAGCAGACGTCGTACGCGCAAGGTGTGTTTGTTGACTCATTGCATCTGAGTCCTCACATTGAAGGTCCTCAGACTCCGAAGTTCACGAGGCTTCATAATTTGCAATTTAATTCGTGGTAAACTACTTACACTGCTATTTTTTCAAAAGCTTTTGCGAGTTGTCAGTGTCAATCAAGATAAGGGACAAATGGAGAGGGTTGGTCAGGGATGACAACGAGTTGAAATAAGGCTTTGGTGTCTGTCCAATTACCACTACGGACCCCACTCGATGCGATGGGCCGCGCGATCTTGATTATCCTGCTCAATGACCGTTGCCGTATGTTCTTAGTTTGTGCGTTCATTAGAGTTTGATGGACAGGTACTGCTAGGGTGTTCAAGCACTAATTAGGAGAACGATAGAGGTTCTAACCGAACCCTTTAGCTCCGATAAGAACCTAGGCGTAAGACGGATCCACTGGGATCGATCACTCTCCTATTATATTTTACCGACGGAGGTACCAGTTCGAGTCTAATCCCCAACCTGGTGGACCAGGAAACTGGACTTTGTCTGACTCCTAGCCTTTGATCTTCCTGGTATAATTAAATCTTCGGTCTTGCGAAGACCGTCCTGTGTAGTTCATTGGGTCATAGAGGTGCACGAGCTTTAACACCACGTCAGGATTCAGTCTCATCCATTTACATTCACTTTATCGAACTTTAAAAGCGGTAATGAATCCCGGTAAATCTCATTCTTTGATAGCGAAAATCTCTTCCCTCACTTATTCTGCAAGTGGTGGAATAGATACAGTATTGTTTTGGTTTACTCATTTCTTCGATTTATTAGAACAATTACTTTGACCGCAGTTTATGCACGTGTGCAGATGCAGTGAACTGAATACATATGCACTGCGTGGACCAATGTTCTTGCCTTTTTTTTATTCAAATTCGTGATGCAAAAATATTGTTTTCAACTACGCCTTGTCTTTGTCTCTTTCCCCGAGGACCAAAGCTCTCATCTGGTCTCTTACTACTCAAAGAAATAAAGTAGCATGTTCCGTAGTGCTATTTTGTCTAACCACTTGTAATAGACCAGTATTGTTTTCCCCCACCCCATTTACGTTCCATTTTCTCATTTAATTCTGCAGTTTTATGGTTTGTTTTTCTGTACTGGTGTTATTTTTTTTCTTTTGTATCTCGATGTAATTTAGAGGCAATGCAACTATTCTGTGACTGTATGGGTCAGATGTGTCGAACCTCAGGAGACCCGATAATAGGGTCGATTTTTGGTGATTTCATTATGTACTAAATGAATGACTGGCTCAGATATATATTTCATTCCTAAATAGGAATTACAATTACGACATGAGAAACTCCTTAGTCACATCATCTTTATAGTGACCTCGTTGCTCAGCTGGTAGAGCGTGCGCTGTACAAAAGCGTAGGCGGCGTCGATGCAGCGGTTCGAAGCCCACCGAGGCTACTGAACTTTTCACAATTTCAACATAAGACTCCAATCTGCCAAACAACTATTTGAACAATATCTTGATAGTGTCAAATTCTTTCTAAACATCATGTCTATTTTTTTAATTTCTCAAGATGGATTTTCTAATCGATGTCGAATGCTAAACACAATCCGAAATTTCACACGTTCTTGTCAAAAACATTCATTCGATATTTCACTTGAAATCCTATGCCTCCGGAAACAATTATGGGCGGCGGGGGGGGGGGNATTTTAAGATAGTGACACACGGACTGGGTGTTAAGGTCGTCGAACGGAGAACGGTGTCCGTCGAGTTTTTTTGTCTCAGCGAGCTAGGCTGTGTGTCCGCATCAATGTTCGAGCGAAAGTTCCAGTTGGATACTCTCGTTGCCCTACTGAGACAATCCTCTTAACGCATTTAATCAATACACTCATGTCTTGAATGTTGGGTCAAGTGCCCCATATGACCTCGTTTTGCTTAGTGACCTCTTCAGGTGAAATCGAATGGGATCTATTACCGTTTTCACTTGCGCATATTTTTTTTGTGTCTGAAAAAAATAAAACGACACGGTCACAGTTGTTTGGTGACCCTGTTTGCTACTTACCGGGTTCGTTCTGTTTTTGACACTTGTCCGTTTGGCCAGTTCAGAACAGTTTTCCACTTAGTTATTTCGTTGCCTTTGTATTGCATGATCAAAACAATTTGCTCCAAGCTCCAAAAATACCAACTGATGTTCGCCGATCCCTCGTTTCACAAATGATAAACAGGATCGGTGACATCGTGGGTGCGGTATTTGTAAATCGAGTGCATGAATTGTGTCGGGTGATACAGTTGGGAATCATAACAGTTAATTTTTCCTTTTATTTGGAGCTCATCAGTAGTCAATTTCGAACAATCCACCAGGAACTTGAACTCCGGACTCATGGCATGGGAGGTGTATGTGCTAACAGTGCGCTAACAAACCCACACTCAGGCTGATATAAATTGCTAATTCGATTTTGTTTAGGTGTCGTCTTCGACGATAGTCAATCACCTCGGTGGGATTCGAACCCACGCATGGACACCGCCTACGCTTTGTACGCGCATGCTCTACCAGCTGAGCTACGAGGCCACACCGATAGCACTGATCTTTTTCACATTCGAAAAAGATCAAACCAAACAACTATTTGAACGATAGTCAGTCAGTTCATTTTGCTCTGACAGCTTGGAAGAAATACCCAGTTAATTACGTCTTCACTCTTTTCGAGAACACCCCACCAAATATAGTTTTCAACGCAGGTTTAGTTAAACCTAAAACAAGTCAAGTCAAGGAATAGCTTTATACACATGGGTGGTTATTCATCAACCACACAGGCACCGTGTGTCAACAATGAAAAAAGTCGAAGTGTAGTACAACAATTAAAAGAAGTAAAACGCACAGCAGCATAAAAAATCACGGGATACCAGGGTGTTAATAATTGGTTTAGTTCAGCATTTTTCGCAGATTTTCTGCAACGAGTTCATGGTTCGTGAGAAATCTGGCGAGATACGGTACAATGCAGCGCCTGTAAGCTTCAATGCGTGCCTTTTATAAGTTCATGACTCGAACGGGTGGATGATTAAGAAAGGCACTGACTAAAAGCAGAATAAAGGAGATAAGAAATATCCGATAAAATCTAGCTGGAGAATGTTTTACAGGACTTGAGGTGGTATGCCACCACGTGTTAGACCAAATGTTCCCGTGGTATAAGACTGCATACCGCCAGGAACTTTAGGACTCAGGAAATGAGTTTGAGGTCCTTGTTAAAAGACCGGGAAAGATAACAGGGGACCCATATAGCCAGTGGGGCAAAGTGCAAACAAAAAGAGAACGCCTTATGAGATGATTTGGGATGGGAAGTGATTTAAGATGAGAAGCAAAAATCGTAAGCCTGCTAATCTTCAGAAGAACGTCGTTGATGTGGTCAGGCAAGGTGAAGTTCCGGTTGGAAATAATGCCAGTTTATTTGACAGACGGTTGTCGATCCGTTTGGTCACTAAAGATAGATAAAGGTGGACTTGCATTTGACAATTCATCATACTTTTTACCTTTTAAAAGAGGGGGGGGGGGAATAAATCATTATATTTCCCGGGGTTCATACGGAGGTACCTTTGTTGAGATCACTCAACTATGATTCGTGCAGTATTGCGATGTGGTCTTTTCTTTTGAAATATTATGTGATCTGCATATTTTACAAGAAGAGAAGAATTGCTCACAGACATAGAGGAAATGTAATCGAGAAATAGAAAATGGGATAAAATAGCGCCTTGGGAGGGCAGCAGTGAAGATGTACGACTTTTGTGAAATGCCGACGCGTGGAGAAACAGTCGGCCAAAGTTCAATCATAGGAGGTTGAACGCAGCCCGAAGAGAGGGTATTTAGCAATTTTTGTCTGTCAATCGTGTTGATGGCGTCACTGTAGTCTATAAAGCATGCTTACAGTTTTCCTTCAATTCATGTTTACTAGATTGTCAGCTATCTTTCTGCGTTGTGTTTAGGCTAAAATAAGTTGGAATCCATGGCTGCAACGCGAGCATAAGATTTTGGAACGTACACGAAAATGAGACTTTTTAGTGTACCAAATGATGCAGAACCCGGATTAACTGTCTTCCGCCGTTCATCTTGTTTTCCGTCAATCAGGGGCATTCATCAGTTAAGGCTCCACAACTGCTGACTAGAATGCCGGCGTCATTTCTTTACCCCCAGAATGTTTAGTATTTGGGATTCTGTACCACTTCACGTTGTTCCTACGTCCACAATTGATTCTTTTAAACACATACTGAATGAATCATGTCTTAGTTTTGGACATCCGAAACAGTACACTGAACAGTGAAACTTTGCGACATCCCTCGACCCTCTTTGATCGGTCAATCGATCCACTTGTTTGAACACTCCTATTGAACAAGAAAACCACCTGCTTGTAAGTATTTCCCAAATTAGAACATAGACTTTGGCTATCCTTGAGGACAACATTCAAAAAATATTGAATCGCTAATTTTTGTCAACCCCGATGTTAACTGGTTGGTGCAGTGGTAACACCTACCTTCTAGGTGAGAGGTCCGGGATGAATGTCTAGGGCGGATTGTTGAATATATGCTACTGTTGAGCTCTAAAGGGAGTGAAACTCGAGTCTATTACCTCGCAGGCGTTTAGTTGATTGGAGAATAAAACTGAAGTTTAAAAGACGACCTCAGATATGCTATTTTCGTCCCATTTTCCCACAGATATTCTGGACACAGAAGGGAAATAAGTAGGATTTCCCTGGTCGATATTTCATAGTTGCGCTCTGTGTGAGACCAGCTTTTGGAATGTTTTCACCTTCTTGCCTACCCCGAAAGAAAATGTGACTATCTGAAGTCTTTATTAGTTTTTTTCATGTTACTGTTGTTGTTTATCACTTGCGTTCAGCTCATTCGATCCGATCTGTTCCTTTTCGGTTACATTTTTTGACCATGTCTCCGTGTATCATTCATGTTTATCATCCGGTAGTCTGTTGACCATCACTTCCGATTCTTTACGGACGCGAAACATTGAGTCCTTTTATACATTTCATCACTACAGAAAAAAGATAAATGTCGTGAGATGTTAACATCTCTTTTAGTTTAGAGTATCAAGCTTGGATTAGCCCACTCGATTGTTCAGAGGCACCAGGCACTCTTGATGGTCTTGAGTGCCTTTGAACAATCGAATGGGCTAATCCAAGCTGGACACTCTAAATTGATTGAGCCTTTCGCACAAGATGATGACCATCGACCATGTAGCTCAGGGGTAAATGTTTGAAGTCCCTACCCGATTGATCGCGGTTCGAGTCCTGACAGGGACACAAAAAGTACGCGCTGCTGACGAGTCCAAAAGAAGACGAGACAGCTGTCCAATGTCTTTTAGTCTTCCTGATTGTCGACTTGAAGCATACAGGCATATATATATATATATATATATATATATATATATATTGCACTTGGCGTTATTCAGTTATGGTGAATGAACGTTTACAAGCATACAAGGATTAATAAATATAAAACCAAAAGGTCAGTTCCACGTTGAGTTGATTGGTTATATAGAAAACGTTTGTGCGCATAAGCTCGGGTGGTGAAATCGAATAAGCTGCAAAACGTTTATTGTTGCGAGTAAGTAATAGTGGTTCGAGAGGCCCGTTAGAGTCAACTGTATGTTTCGTTGTCATGATACGTCTTGCAGCAGATGGCCCCGGATTTCTTGTGATCACTTGGCCATCATTTATCGCTTGCGTCTTCGGCTAAATTGCAAGCTAGTTTATTGCAACAAACACAATTCGGTGGGGTTAACCCTTAGTTGAGATATACTTCACATTTCACCTTTGTGCGCTACGAATTAGATCCTTAGATGGGAAATAATAATGAGTATCACCAAGTTTACTACTCGACTGCTTCGCTGTCAAAACTAGTGTCATCCATAGTTACTACTAGATTCGCTATCACTAATTTGTGGCGTGGTACTACATCTCTCAAATCTTTAAAACTGGGTTTGCTCGAAATGTATCAGGGTCCTCTTTAAATGAATTATTTTACTGAATTTTCTCATAATTGATGATTGAAACAAAACCAATTCAATTTACTTTTATGGTTGATGCTAAACTCTAACCATTACTTACCCACATCGCACGTATTATCGTGATTGTGCAGTTTTTAAAAGTCATGGGTTTTACAGGTATTGGAAACAAAGATACATTGTTTCAATCCCTGATTCGAGTCGCATAATTTGTCGATTCTCTGATCTTCTCACCCTAATTCCATGTCGCTTGTGTGCCTCTCAGGCTGTTCCTGTTCCAGAAAATCAACTCCCAGTCACTCTTCCGCCACTGACAGAAGCGTTCAAACGTGGAGCTGTTCCGTTGCGGGACAACTTGGAATGGCGCAAAACAACCTGTCCAGGGTGAGTTTGATCTCTGTGCATTGGAGCAACTAACTGTTCTGTGTTGAAGTCAAGTCCAAAACTTACTGGTAAAACGCACCGTATGTATTCTCTGTGCATCAGATGCGGCGGTCCGGCCGATCGAGAGACGGACACATTGGACACATTTGTTGATTCCGCTTGGTATTACATACGCTATCTGGATCCGAAGAATACGCAGTCCATTTGTCACCCGAATCGTGTACAGAATGCACTTCCTGTAGACGTGTATGTGGGTGGAATAGAGCATGGTACGTTTGTGTCGTGCTATTCTCCTGCTGATACTTGATACTTGTGCTATTTCCTATCTTCTGGCCCGTGTACACCATAGAACGGGTCCCTTAGATCCGTAAATTCATATCCGATGATCCGTTTTTTTGAGTGTGCGAAAATTAGCAAGCGCCATTTTATGTTCCTCAGTAGTCTCCAATCTCTTCGTTTGATAATCTCAAAGCCGACCAATTTGGGTTGTAATACATGAGCTAATTGCTAACCATTCAAAATAATTTCTGTGCTCATTCGTGAGACAGTTTCGTGTAGAGCCTCGCGTCACTGATGAAAGCAACACGCAATCGTCAATTCACCTAAGCTCATAAATAAGGCTACCAGCGTAATAATAACTGACCTGTTCAGTTTTGGCTGGTTCGGTGCAATCTCCGTCAAAGCTCCTACGCATACACACACACACACACACACACACACACACACACACAAATATACACATTTGTACTGTAGAAAAGAATGTGAAAACAACATACCCGTCTTTCTATAGCTCAATGAAATAGACATGATACAAACTCAGTGTATCTGGTAATTGAGAACATTTGATCGATGCATCTGACGGAAATGATGCAAGCAGAGAGTGCCTGAGTAAATGCGGGCGCGGGTGGTTGAATAAAGTCTTCCTCAACAGGTAGCTCTAACTAACTGTAACACACTGTTGTACTCACAGAATAAACCCATAGTTATGATCAGAACACAGGCTGTAGGCAAACATATGTTTTCGGTGAGTTCCGTATCAAGCAAGTACAATCACATTTATGTGAGAAAATAACGGGAAAGTGTTGTGTTGGAGTCCAACAGTCAAGTTCAAATAAATATAGGAGAGAGGTGGGATAGGGACACATTTTTCACTCGTTCTCATGTTCAGATAAGAACGGGTTACGTAAGCGTTGATAATTGATCTGGGTCATCGCAACGCTCATGCGTGATGTTGTCCGCTTTGGGCCGGGGAAGTTTAAGTACCTGAACAAGTGTTTTTTGCACACACAATTCTGACTTCAACAAGCGGATGATAATTGCCTCGGCCGTTGCTAGCGTTTCAATTCAAACAGCCTTGGATTTATGTTGTGGGACGCGATAAATGATGGTGAAAGGCGAATTAGTATCCACTCTATGTCCAGTTTCGACACAAATGTGATTGTACTGGCTTGATAAGGAACTCACCGAAAACATATGTTCGCCTACAACCAGTGTTCTGACACTGTTCTACCTTTAACATACAGGATGTTTGAAGTAAAAATAATGGCAAACCATGTTACTGCCGAAAGTGCTTGCTCATTAAATAGATACAAGGTGAGACTACTACGAAAAGTTATCTCTAAACAATCAGCTTCAGTTTTGCACAAAACCAATTCTACGATCACCTCCAAAAATAGTTTCATTTGAATCAAGTTATCTGTCTCTAATCTACGCTTGAAAATCACATTCAGACCTGTGCAATCCCCATCCCTCTTATGTTGCCTGAAACAAAATTTGATTGACAGATGCACTTAGAAAAAAGTCTGTCAAGTATTGTGTGTAATCCCGACTGGTGGTTCATCGTGGTAGGCAAGTAATCATCGTTTCAGTGTGGAATGACTATTCAGGGCCCCGTACGGCAAGATTGTTAGTGATACGTATGACAGAAGTGCCAGGTTTCCGGAAACTATCCAGATATACCACACATAGGGATAGCTTTTTATGGGTGACTGCGAGGCCGGACATACCGTTAGTACGGATAAAAAACTACAAATTGAGATAGGTTATGATTACGTCAGAGTGGACACCCGCCTAGTGACGGACGAGTGAAGCGGAGGGAGTAGACTACGTGCCAGGGACCTGTTTAGAAGATCAGTGTTGGTGTATGTTTTAATACAGCGAAGAAAATTTAAATTTTACTTTCAGCAGTAATCTTATCATCGTTCAACGAAATGCAGTGAAGCGAAGTTCATTGGTTGGTACCAAACTAATCCAACACACAAAGTGAGTTGTGAATGTGTAGTGTGGATGGGGAGTGCATCTGTTTCGAAGGAATGGAAAAGAAATTGAACCTCTATGATAAACACAAACAGTACACAGTTTATCTGTGCATACACACTTCATCAAGCTTTTTGACTTATTTAAAAATGAAAACAAGAAAATCACTGCTGTCGGTTCACTGGTATGCATTTCAGCGTCTCCAATGCCCCAGTTATAGAGCTTTTTGACTCACAGCCTGGAACACAAGACTGTTCGAACTGTGTAGTTCTTCATGCCTCGTATGATCATTATCTGCTGAACCCCATGCAATTTTCTCAGGCCCGGAGCGACAATGAGCCGTTCGGCATGCGCACTAAGTACGCTGTTCAATTAACTTACTAATCTGGATTCTAGGTGATGACGATGCACTTCGAGATTGCTAACGTCCACCTTCCATTAAGTCTGCAGTTTCAGTTTCAGAACGAGACTCCTTGTTGTGAATGATCAGTTCGTTTTTATCGCGGATTGTTTCACTGACCGGGATCCGTCGGCCCCCTGCGTTGCATTTTAAGCGGAACAACCTTCGACGATTCCTCAAGACATCTACTACTTTGATTTAACTAGCTACTTCGGTTTACTCATTTTGCAATAAACTGTAGAACGATCCTCGTCGTATCCTAAATTGCACTGAAAGTATCCGGAGCACAAACCCGGCGCCCATAGTGACTCAAACTGCTAGATTCTTGAATTCAGTTATCCGATGCACAGGAGATATCACCCGCTCATTATTCCATTGTACGCGCAAGATGAGCTTGTTGTTCGATCCGCATGAGAGTCCTCAAATTGAAGGCTCCCAAATTCAGAGTTCATATTTGTTTGAGGAGATGCTACGGGTTGAAAGCAGAGTCAAAGATAGAGGGGTCTGGATAGAACACAAGCAGTTAAACAAAGGTTAAGATACCGAAACAGTGGCTCCTGATCGCTAGCAACCTCGCTCGATACATTAGGCAGCGCCGTCCCGGTTATCCCAGGATGCAATGTGGGATTATTTTTACTTTGTGTATTCATCTGAACTTTATGGATGGCTACTGTTGGAGAACCAACCACTGAACCGTCTGGGATTTGATGGCCAACGTCTTTAGCTCTGATGATAACCGAAACAGTAGCGGGCAATCCGAAATAGAAGGCCATCTACTTGAATCAACTCTTCCATCATTTTATCGACGTAGGAGGACCAGGAGACTAGACTTTGTTTGATTTCTACCTTTTTCGTTTTGATTGGATCTGCAGCTTGATGAAACCATCCTGTGTAGCTCGTGTCACAGAGGTGTACAAGACATGATATCATGGTAAAGGGTGGCTTCTTTGTGATGACGATTTCGATTAGGAAATCCTATCAACTGAACCTCAAAAATTCAGGTTGGTCAGTTCTAAGACCCTCGGACAGAATTTGATAATGGTGCAATCGTCAACTATCGCCTACGAATTCTTTTGCCACGTTTGATTGATACACATCATGCCAACGAAATTCGATCTGAATTGGTAGTTTCTACCTGCGGTTCGTCGACCAGCTCTATTTCGTTACTCCATTCACTGTCTCCAATACTAATCCTTCATTCAACCCGTTGATGGTATACCAGTCTGCTGTCAACTTCGGTCTAGTCAACCGAACTCTTACCAGTGCCCACTATACGATACCAACGTATGGTAACCTTTGCTCTGAACTAAGGAATGGTGGTAAGCTACACTTTGCAGCTATCGGAAATATGTTGCATAGTGTCGAACAATAGAATATATTACCATCAGTATAAGGTGATCTTCATATCGGGTACCTTGAGTATGTGGTTCGGTGTGAACCATGCACTCATTGTAAAAAACGCATCGGGAACATTTGAGGTATGATTAACTTTTGGGATATGGTATTAGCCAGATCGCTGGTGATGCATTCACATGCATACATAGCTGCTTCATACATGAAACCAGCAGAGCTGTATGCCATCCGGTGCGAGTTCAGATCATGAATAGACGAATGATCACCATGGTGGTATACGGTGAATAGGTGGATTCACTGATTCATTGAGTTTGTTGGTCGTGATATGCATGAAGCTGGCCCACCACCAAGTGTAAGCGTTCCCTTCTCAGTAGTACTTGGCTGTTCGTAGAAAAGAGTCAATTCTTACTGGGAACTTAACTTTGCATGGATTTCCCCAAATTCCTCGTAAATTGCACCATAAAACCGAATTAGAAGAAAGTTGTCTGTAGCAAAATGTAAGGAGCTAATTTACTTTGCTTTACAATCAGAATGAATGAAACAAGTTGATTTCTTGTTCGGTTCTCGGTAGATTCCATAGATTTGGTCCACTGAACTAGCGCTGTCCAACTTTTCCGTTCTCTTTTCATTTGAATTGAAGATTTTCACTTTCACTCTAAGACAATTAAGTTAGCTTCTAGAGTGTAATTCCCTCGTATTTGCTGACATCCGGATACCTTGTTTCCTATCGTGGACGCCTTTTGTCTGTTATTTTCAGGTGTTTATCATTTTCGGATATTTTTCGACTTTCAGTAGGCATTTATTTCATGTTATTTTTTCCGCCGTGGAAATTTGTAACTATTTTTTGTCTTTCCTTCACCTTTATCGATGTACTTTTACTACGTCCGTGTTAGGCAGTGACAACGTTGCCAAGGTTAATCCTAATTGCATTCGCACGATTTTTCAACCCGATTGTCCCCCGTGAGAAGTTCGCCTCCCAGTTTCTCATTTAGTTCCAATCATTTATTTGATCTCCCTCACCACCCGATCCCTCGACCCCCCACACACACCCGGCCCAAGTTTTACATCCGAATTGATTCATTTGGTGACACTATCATTGTATCTTTTGTTGTATCTAAGTTCATCCAGGCGTTCTGGGCCCAGTTCACAGATGAGCTGAAAAAATAAAACAAACGCCAAAAGTTGTGTGTATGTGCAGAGTTTTCTGAACCAGACTAAAAGTGATTCGTGAAATGTAGACAGATTCTGTACAGGTACTGTCTAGCTATCACAATTCAATGCAAGCCTTGTGCGTTTTTTCTGCGTGTGATCCATCAACTAGGCAAAAACAGACAAACAGTTTCTTTCTTCGTTTCCGGGACTGGAATGAGTTTTTATTTTTCAAACGTGATTTTAAATTTACTGTCCTAGAGTAAGTAGTAGGTGGATTCTATTCCATTTTTAGAATTTCAAATGAAACGGCTAGTAGATTAGTGACTGCAACCGTTTTTAGCTCACATTTGAAGAGAGATTGCCTGTTGTTTAATGAAGTTGCCCTTTAACAACTGGAAAAGAGGTATAGGTTGTAGAAATCAGGGGGTTCGATCACGTGAGTAACTGTGTTGTCATTTCGCTCTCATGATCCAAATCCGAGTGTAACCACTGCGATTGAACGAGGAAAAATATATTTCCACGAAGGAATTCTCCTTTTGTAGAACAAAGAAACGAAGACTAGAAAGTTGAGAAACGTTTTTATCACAATAAATTTGGGGTTAGACTGAAGGTTTATCCTAACGAAATTTATAAAAAATGTATGAGTTCAGTCATATACCTGCCCACCGCATGCTAATTTTCCGAGAATCGTGACTTAACCGCCAACCCACCTTGTTTTTCAGTACGTGTTAGTTTTCGGTACTATACCCGAACTGTCCTTTATTGCCGTCGATTTCAAACTTTAGGGCTTAGGCGATCGTTTCTCGTCAGCAACACAGCGTAACCTTTTACGATTTTCTGATAGATTCTGCTCTCAGTATGCATTCAAGACAGTCGGCTCAAACGGCTTCAATGTTCATGGACCCTCTGGGAGGTGGTGATGAATAGACCATTCATTTTAATTAATCCGTTAGGGTAGGATGTTTTCTAAGGGATTCGCTTTCGAAACATTCTATGTAGGCACATTTTTTCGGTGAATAAATTCTCGAGCCTGTACATTCGCATTTATGTGAAACAGATTTCACAAAAACCGGTCATGTGTGTTCTCGTGAAACCAGAACCACTTCACAT
>UZAN01048642.1:13130-23713 GCA_900618425.1 Echinostoma caproni | reverse complement strand
ATGTCGGAGGGAACCAATGAGGTAACAGTCATCTTCACAGTTGTGGTAACGAATTGGTCTCTTTTCTCAAACGGCATTTTTAGGTCCGCCGGAGTTTTGAATAGTTTATGTATGTTTATAGTTCATGTTCCAGGGCTTGAACCAGTCAAATTCTCCAACCCACGATTGGAGAAGACTGTAATGAATTGCGCAATTTAACATTGTTATGAGCATTGTAATAACTCATGTAGGCGTAAAGCTCAGAGGAAGAATCTAAAAGCTGTGAATAAAACCTATGAAAACATGTTCTTTGTTCACTAGAATACGTGCTCATGAGGGTACCTTAGAAATATAATTTATGTTTATTTAGAGAAGGAACACAACGGTTCTGGGATCCAGTTGGCCGAATGGTAACAACAAGAAATTAAACCTGTGTGTAGTGGATATGTGAGGTCTGTAAGAATCCTTTGTAAAAACCCTTCACAACTCCTTCACTAGGGGATTGAAGACACGTGGCTTATGATGGTCAGTCTACGTCAGGGCAGTTTAAAATCTTTCTTTAGGATATTTAAAAAAATAACAGGTTAAAAATAAAGTCAAACGGGGAAAATACACTGATAAACGAATATGGAGTGAATCGATTCTTGAATACGAAACTGACGAAGTTTACAGATATGAGAAGAAAGTCATCGAATCTTACTGACAATCTGTTGAATGTGAGATGTCCAATGAAGATTAACATCAATGAACCATCCCCACCCACTCATTCATCTGTTTCTCTCTTTCTTTCTCGCTCTAACGTACCAGGTCATTAGTATCAATAATCCCTTATTATTTACTTCCGAAGCAGGGGTTTTTGTAGTTTCTCTACTTGTCATATTCATTTTCCCCGGAGAATATGTACATGCCCAGACAGTTGGATATACAAATAACCAAAAATCACGTACCCATCCATCATAAAAATCAATATAGGAAAAATAGCGTAAAGCACGTATATAGAGCAGCCTTACTTGGAGAAACGAGTGCCTTTCTTATTGATAGAGACCACTGTTGTATACAATATCTATCAAAGATTGATGAGGATGACATGCACCTGATCTAAACATAGCTTACAACTAGCAACATTCATTCACGTAACGCGGACTGTTTCGTTGAACCAGTAATTTAAAAGAATTCACATTGCTTTTTACACTGTCCTAAACATGCATTTGCTGTTTAGAGTAAAAGTATACAACCAATGCACACAAATTAAGAAAAAAATAATCAAGAATTCACGAATTCCAAAGCATCAACATGGGTCAATCAATTAGAGTTCTTACTGGTTGTCCCAGTCCAGTAGAAGTGGAGAATGCCGGTGAGTGCGTGCGTGTGTGGGTGTCTACATGCATGTATGGCGTGCCCGTAGCCGCACACTGATTCCTAGTATGTGTGTGTGCGTGCGTGCGTGTGAACAGACAGTCTGATAGCATCTAAAATGCAACTGTCCTCTGTACGCGTTGGCTCAATTTCATTGGTTTCCCCATTTCCCCGTATGACCCAAAATCCACACAAGCGTTCATCGGTTCCGCGGAACCAGAGTATCATATCTCACACAGAATTGCTATGAACCCGTCGGTTCTGGCCGTTCATATTATGATCGGCGTATTGGGCGGATCAGGACTCATATTGAATACTGTGGTATTGTATTTTCTCTGTCAGACACAGCTCACTTCCAAACTGACCACAACTTTGATGCGTAGTCAAAGTGTGGCGGACGGATACTCTTCCCTCATAATCATACTGTATCAAATACTTGGTCCACAAATTCACACCGGTTCCGATCCGATAGATCGATTACTCTGCTGGTTCTGGTCACATGATCAATTGTTCTGGTTCGGGGTCTCGCTTAGTGTACACAATATTGTATGCATCTCATTCGATCGCCTGATAGCCGTGGTTCGACCCATCCAATATCGTCTACATCAAACCTATCTGCTTGTGGTCTGTTACGTCTATCTAATTGGGATTGTTCTGTTTCTGTTCGTCCCGAATTTTCTCTTGCGTGATTATCATAACGGTACGTGTTGGTACGGGATCCCGCAGGAGAATACCGCGAAAAGTCGATTTCTTGTGTTACACTCCTATTTTTGGTTTACTCTGGCCTATTTGTTACCGGCACTGTTTGTGGTCCTCTGTCATGCCATGATCATACGCTATCTGCGCCGATCACAAGCCGAAGTAGCCAGTGAAACTCCCGGTCAAGGTGGATCAATCAATGTGAAACGAATTGTGACAGTCACGGCTGGGATGGCGGCGAATTTACTGCTATTTCACGCCTGTGAATGTGTTCGTTACAGTCTGGCCGCGATGAATGTGATCCGTTACGCGGCCGGATCGCCGGAACAACAGGCAGGAATTCTGTTGATCACAATCAGTTTCTGTATTAATCCGTGCTTGTTACTCTACACCAAAGCCTCATTATTTGTGACTATACGGGATTGTATTTGCCTGGGGATTCCACGAGTTTGGGGCCGTTCGAAAACGGTTTTACGGCAGCGACAAGGTTTGCCATTGCAATAATTTTGTCCGCTTGTCCCCGGGCTTGTGTGGCTTCCAATTATGTGCGAAGTGATCTCTGGGCACACATCGCATCAATCAGTGCGGTCGGGATGATTTTATTATTTTTTTTTTTGCTGGGGGGTGGGGAAGAGAGGGAGTTTCGAGAGAGTACCACAAAGAAGAATGCGTGGCCACCGAATGAAGAAACGTCCATCGTGTTCAGTGAATACTTTTTTAAAATTTGATTTGAGCAAACAATACTATTCTGTACGCAGAGTTTTCAAAAGTATATATATATATATATTTTTCTGATGCCAGATAAAAGTTTTCCTCTTCCGACATAGCCTATCGATTTTGTTGAAAACTAATCTTCAAGAAATGGAGATAAAAGCATACCATAATGATGGACTGATAAATTGCATAGAGAGCACATTTGAATATCAACCTAGCCCGAGGTAACAGGCTGTGTATACCATCGTTTGTAAGTAGAGCATCAATTTCAAACGATTCACATGAAAAACTGACTGTGAATCAAAGCAGGATATCGATTAGAATGATTTTTATTCACCAACTTGTGCCAAATAAAATTTCAAATACCCAAAAGTTTGAATTTAGATAATTAAACAATTTTTGGACCCATCTATATTGAAATCGTATAACTTCATATGGATAAACCTGGAGAACATTCCCCTCAGGAAGGTCAGTCAACTAAACGTGTATCTCAATGAGTGGACAGGTTTTCCCCCAGGTAAGAAAAATCGCTTTGCTTGATTACAGTTTTCTACGGACGATTAAACTAACTGATATGAGCCAATCCGTATGGTCGAAGGTGTATTTGTGCCAAGACTTGAGTTCGATTCCCTACATCACTGGCACCGTTGTTTATGCTACTTATCACGGTAAACAATATCTTCAGATAAATTACTTTAGCATTTATTTGTGTTGTATTATTGTATTGAGTAACTGTTGCCTGTCAACTGTCCCGCAGGCAACATATTTCCCTGGGGAAAATATGCGTACACTGATAGCTTAGGGACATTTCATTGTCCGAGATTCAGTTAAAGTTCCCTTGGTAACTTCTCCATTTGTGTGTGAGTAAATGTGCAAGATANGAGGGGGGGGGGGAGGGGGAGGGAATTGGTGAATTTCGGCAAGCGTTTTGTTTTCTGTGTGATTGCAATTTTTCGGAATTCAGAGCGTATGGGAGACCGATGGGAACCCGAACGGGTGAGTTCTCCTCGTAAAATGGGTGATAATCTGATAATCTGAAATTTTCACAAGAAATGTTTTCACAGAAATGCGGTTGATGCTAGTTACACAGCGGCGTACCGTGGCGTCAGCCAGGCGCCAAAGTTTACCGACGCAGTTGGGAATGCGGATTGATCAAAGAAGATTACTATCCATAGTTACACCAAGTTATTTAGCAGAGTTCACTTTAGATAAAGGACTGTTTGTTATCACTGTAAGGTCTGTCGGATATGAAAAGCGTGCAAAACTATGCAAACGTTCAACATAGTGCTAGGATTCCAGTTTAGCAGAAGTGAGTTTATGAAAGATTACCGGAAGTCAGCGGTTGAGATCGAAGGGAGAAGAAATGGGTTGGAACACAGTATAAAAATATAATCTGCGTATTTCAAAACACGTGCTACAGAAAAACACAAGGAATAGCACAAATGTACGTGGAAGTGAGATTGGGAACAGCATGGTAGATCCTTGAAGCTATCCGGCGCTGTTGTATAACGGTTTGTAGAAAACCTTTACAAGTTTAGTGGTTTTCGCTCAACCGACAAAAAAAACAGTTTGATAGGCAAGCTAGTAATTGCTTGATGGCTCAAGATATTCCAAGGAATTAAGTCAAATACGGAAAAATGGTAAAAAACAATACACCGAAATGATTTGCCAAAGTCAAATAAAAGACTTAGATATAACATGAATCAGGGTAGAGACGGCGTTCAAAAGAGATCTGTTAGGATTGATTGTAAGCAAACTGTAATGGGTCACTGGGAATATCCCTGACCTATTGTATCATTCCAGGCACCCCGAGGAGGTCTTGAGTTCGAACCGTGCCACTGCCGTCCATCTACCACCTTTCCATATTTTCCCCGGCAAATTTTTTACGGTCTAGGTTCCCTTCCTGAAACACACCTGTACACACTTGTATACTGAAAAAAAACAGGAATTAAACCAATTATTAGTGTTAATATCTGGCATCTGTTGGTGCGAATACATTTTTTCCTAATGTAATAATTAGATTACAGTATCAAAACAACTAAAGATTTATGTTGAATCCAACGTTTATTACTTACCAACAAATGGTTTATTTTTACTGTGAGCAAAGCACACGGGGACCAGAGTTGAATTCAACCCGGTAAACGTTCGATACAACTGAGATGGAGCGAAAGGCCAGATAAAAGTGAGCGATCAGTTTACAGATTATGAGTTCCTATTGTTTGAAACAGTGAAACAGTTAGCTACTCTCAACAGCGTTCCCCGCACTGTCTGGTGTTGGATAGATTCAGGCTATTCTGAACGCACTGTGGAGGACAATACCGGACAAGAGAGCATGAAATGGGTATTTGCCGATTTTGCAGTCGGTATATTCTTATACTACCGGAATAATTCTATCCTGCAAGGGCAGATGATATTTATTATTTATTTATTATTACCTTGCCGAGTGGCTGCTTCAAACAAGATATATATCGTTATTACCCTTTGGCTCCAACCAGATCAACCAGAATATTCAATCACTTAAAAAAATTGTATCAAAGGAAATTAAAAAAATGATTTTTGGTAAACTTGAACAAATGAGAGAGCTAGAGGACCGCCCCCTGTAAAATACCAATTTCTTAGTTGGTTTGGGTACATAAATAACGCACTGATGATCACAATTATTCGTTGAAATATTTCGATTGACAGAAGTCTGTATAGGTCATTTGGATACGCACAAAGTACTTCCATAGTTTGTAAGTGCTGTTTTCTAACCTTTGATTTTTGAGGTTTTGAGTCGATCTTCATATAAAAGTGAGGGGGGGGGCAGGAGAGATGAAATGAAATAGGTTCGGGCGAACCGCAGCATCGATTTGAACTAAGTACATGTTGAACACAACTCAAAACTCGTCAAACGGTTTCGTTTACAACCGGCGAAGTGCAAACCAAGGATGAACACATCGGTGAACATTAGTCATAGTTCCGCTGTGCCCATAGAGTTCAAATTTTAAATTTTTCATATCAGCTGATGTCAAACGATTGAACCAACCCGTTTGTTTCACTTTCGATGCATTCGCATCGTAATAACTAGGGTAATTCTTTGTATTGTGATGCACAAATCCAATGTACACATTTATTTAAATTGTTTTCATGCAAGCCAGCCATTGGATATAGTGTATTTGGACTTCTCAAAGGCATTTGATCAAGTAAACCATCAATATCTACTGCGAAAACTCTACAACTACGGAGCAAGAGGTTTGTTTCTGTACTGAATCAAGAAGTTTCTCCAATAAAGGACCATGTCAGTTCGTGTTGGTGATTCATTATCAGAGTCTCTCACCGCAGCCCGAGGGGTTCATCAAGGATCCGTACTGGGGTCTCGTCTCTTTCTTGGATTTATAAACGACTTGCCATATGTCCTTGGGCCTAATACACTGCTATTTGCGAACGACGCTAAGATCTGGAGGACTGAAGAATATCCTGAGGATTATATAGCACTTCAACAAACGATCGGTGCAGCCCACCGATAGTCAATCACCAATGACATCGAGTTCAACGTTTCCAAATGCACTGTCATCTCCATGCGGCATAAGACTCGTTTCTCATATGTTCTGGGGTACCAAGTACTACCGCATGCCACTGATGAAAAATATTTGGGAGTTATGGTACAGGAGGACGTAGGATGTTTCACGCACTGTGCCAGAGCATCATCCATGGCTCTAAAGCAAGTTGGACTACTCAGACGTGCTTTCGGGCAGTTCAAAAGAGCACTGTTCCCACGCTTGCTATCAGCGTTCGTTTGGCCACACACGGAGTACCCGTCGAAGTATAGAATCGGTGGTTGAACCGCAACAAGAAGGCTCTAGAACGTCCTCAAAGGATGGAAACGAAATTGATAGAAGGTCTGTATAACAAGACATACTCCGAAAGACTGCAAATATTGGGACTCTACTCATCTCAATACCGTCGACCTTGGGGGACCTGATTTTGACATACAACATACTGCGTCATTCCAACCACCCTTGCCGTTCTGTGCTGACTGTATATCAAAATGATCAACTCAGGTGACATCCGCTCAAGTTAAAGACCCAGAACAGCCACCTTAATTGCTGAAATCACTCGTTTGCAGTCACAGTGTGCAGTGTATAGAATTCTCTTCCGTCCGATGTAGTATGTGCTCCTACAGTTGAACTATTCAAATCGCAACTTGGTAAAGCACCGGGACACTTAAAATGTCGACATCCGAGAGTGATCATGCAAATTGTTATTATTATTATTATTTTCTCTTTGTGAAGTTATTCAAAATATTCTGTAAAAATCCTATAGGGCATGATAAGCTTTAGCTTTATTAAATCACCCATATTAAAACTTTGACTTTGCCTTTGAATGGCTTTGGTTTCAGAGTGGTCTGGAACAGGCTGAATTTACCAATGGGGCTCGAAGCGCGAAGGTGGAAAACGGTTTTCCAGCAACGGAAAGCCAGTCGTGATGTGGCCAANTGGCCAATAGTGGAAGTGACCGTCGATGTTCGCACCGACACCGCTTTGGTGTTCGATTTTCGCATTCCCTTGGTCAAATGAGCATACATGAATGCTTAATTCCATATATATATATATATATATATATATATATAACATGGACATAATATGAATGTGCTTCACCGCTCCAAAAAAGCGCTCTGTTTCACCGATGCAGGTTAGCAACAAGCCGGTGATTTGTAAATGGAACCTGTCGAACCTGACTGATTGGGTGACAGGTATTACTTGGTAGAACGCATGGTCAATGATTAGAAGGAAAAGCGTCTTGCATTGAACGGGGAGATATTTTTATCTTTTCACAGTAAATTACATCTACGAAAAGGTCTCACTGATGCCTTCATAGAATGAAATCGCTCTGTTTCAGTGTGTATATAGAACACCAGACCAATCGCACACTCATCGTCTCTCCAAAGCAATTTAAGAGTTGGTCGATTCAATTGGTTAATCTGAAATCCAGTAGAGTTATGCCCGTTCTTTAGAAAATCTATGTCCATGATTCGTTGACCGGTTGGAAACACAGTGAGGTGTTGGTCGAACTAGTTCAGTGACTTGATATTTGAAACACCTGAGGTATGCTGCAAAAATATGGGCTGTGCATTCACCAATTCCCACGTGGTCCAACACAGCCAAACTGCTCCTGTTAACCTCTTCCCACCTAGTTCATGTACTAACTCGTGTGTGCCCACAGTGTTGCTGGTGATTGATTCGAAGAAGTCACAGCGGTCTGACCGAATTGAACCCGGTAGGATGGTAACAAGTTCGCATAGAAAGCGCACATATTCAGGAGCATCACTCCAGCTGATGGTCTTCAGGGATTAGTGACAAGAACTCGACAGGCAAGCGTTGCTCATCACCTGATAGAGTCTATCAATGTTGTTTCGTAAATGATGGGATACACTGTTCACTAAAACAGCATTCCCCGATTCCGGGGATCTGATAACATTTTCGCATCATCCATGCCCACTTTTAATAATCTTATTATAACTTGAGACGCACAGTCCGATTTATCAGTCAAAGCAACGTCTAACTACCCTCTAGATTTGCATTTTGGACATATGATAAAAGTTTTAACCACACTTAACTTCACCAACGTTCGTTTCGGCTTGAAATCGGTCGATCGAGTTGACCCCGAGGATGTCTTTGTATCAAGAGATTCCCGCACAAAAGTTACATTGTTTCGGACTGGACGTCCACTGGAACAGCCGCAGACATTCGACGTTAAAAGCCCGAATAATGTAAACAGACCGAATTTGCAGCTAGCCTCGCGCGGCCCGCTGGTAGATGTCATTGTCCTCCCCCCCCCCCCTCTCNGGTTCATATTAGTGACCTCTGGCCTTTGCGTTGATTGATTTCTCTTCCCCGTGTATGTTCACCTGTCCCCACAGCTGTCACTCTTTCAACCAATCACGTGATCTGAATGTGTGCGTACACAGCTGATGAGATTACCACGAAGTAGTTGAATTCACCAGGCAGTCTGTGATCGTGATGCTTCTCGCTCTTATGAAAGTGTTAAAGGGAACTGGTTGCATAAAATCGTTTTGTTGTCAACAATGAAAGGATGTGTATGTATGTGGCTGTCGGATCGGGACGATTCTGTCAGCACGCTACGATCTTGAAAGCAGACAACCCGGGAGATTGATCTATCGGTCCCAATGAGGAACAGTACTTGATTGAGCTCTGGATATAAGAGCCTGATTCAACTTTGAGTGATCTCACACTCGCTTAGGGCGTAGTGGGATAAATGTATACACTTGAAAATTCGTTAATAAATCAGTTGATCGTCCGTTTTGAAAGAGTAATACACCCGTTAGGCTCATATTTACATAACGGGCCAGACAATTTCCATTGATGTGAGCCTCACGTCCACTGAAAGGGAAAGGTGAAATGCACTTGTTTAGCCAAAAACGTCCACAATCGTCTGAGATTCGGAAAAAAACATCGCAAAAAACGGTGAACTATACCATATAAAAGTATAGTTCAGTATCAGAAAATAAAATAGACGGAAACGGTTGTGAAACTATGGGACCGTCCTTTATTTGGGGGAAGGTGGAGGGTGTATATGGGAAAAAATTGCAGTTTCATTTAAAAATTGTGTGGAGACCATAGTCACCGGGATAATTTGATCCCAGCATACGGCACATGCTGCTATCGAAACACCGGACTCACACTGATAGCATGGATCTCAGAATTCCAGAGATAATAAGAAACGATCTGATGGTGGTGGTGGTAGTGGTGGTCGAATTGTAATTTCGTCTAAATAGCCACCTAGCATTCATGATTCCAAACATCATGACGCCATCCATCTTCGCGTTTTATCTATTTTCCCAGGCAGTCTTAGTAGGGTCGCGGCCTCCCTTTCCAAAAATTGCATTGTACATTTCCATAATTAACAAACAAAAAGGTAGTAAGACAATTATTGATTTACCTAAAATTACTTAGTTTAATACATTTCTTGCCTGACAAAGTATTGTATGCGACAAACTGACGAGCTCGGCGAACAGGGGATAATGCATGAAGCCTACTAGTTTACTGGATAGACGAGGAGAGGCAATTATTCGGTGACATGAAATAAATCTAGTTAAATGCGCCGAAACTGTCAATGTTCAACACGTGATGTTCTCGTGTTGCATCACAAATATCGCAAACTATTGCTTTGCTTAACCAAGAGCTCATTTATTGCGCTCGTTTTTCCACCAAAGTTTGTCGATAATTAGGGTGTAATCATTGTAGTATTTACAGTACGCAATGAACACGAAATACGAATCACAGACGAGGCATAAACACTGGACCACATTGATACTTATACGCAATATTCCACGTAACCGAGACGCGAGGAAAAGGCCACAGGAGTAGTAGTTCGTTTATTGACAGAAGTTAGGGTGGTGAAATAATATGTACAAAACAAGCGTATTGGTCATCCAGGCCGTCTCCAATGGTGTGCTAGTATTTCTGGCGCTATTCAGTGTGTGTCGGGGCCGCACGGTTTCTGATTGGCTGATACAATCGGCCTATGGTATGTAGTCCAGAAGCTGCGACACGTACGCGCACCCGTGAAGAATGACTGAACAAGGTTTTCCGAAAACTGTAACGTGTCGCTCCATAGTATGCGTCATCTTGCAGGCTAGGATTACCGCACATGCTCATCAAAACTGTGTCCACTATGGACAAATAAAGTTCATTCTCGACTTGAATAGACCAGAACGGATCTACGGTGCAGTTGATCTGAACTAACCCTGTGTGGTAGAAATCCAAAATTGCCTACTGGTCTCCTTCATCGACGAAAGTAGGAAAGCTAGTGAGAATCATGGACCGGTATCCCGT